>APFE030032333.1:27562-59002 GCA_000404065.3 Pinus taeda | reverse complement strand
AAGCAGAGCAGTGCAGGGCATTGATGACAAAGATAGTACAATCAGACAGATGGATCAGCAAATGGAGTTCTCCCTATTGAGAGGGAGTGTTAAAATTGGCAACTAGGGCCAAACTCCATGTGGGTCATCTTATTTATGGCAACTGATATTTTTCTTGGATCCCTCTCATCGAGAGGTGTAGGATTGATCTAAAGATTATCTGATTCCGATAAGTATTCATGGAGTTATGAATTTATTTGTGTTATAAGACAATTCGTCAAGGTCGGCCAACAACCAAATAAACCCCACATGTGCTCAACGTTTTAGTATAAAAGGAGATGACTTGATAGTCATTTCTACTCACACTTCTATCTTGATTTCTCTCCACTTGTCTTGGGTTTTAGTGAAAGAGAAATCTAGGAGTGGAAGCCCTAGACGTTGGAGGAATGAGGCTACCCTAGCTACAATCAAGAAGAAGAAATACGCTGCCCTAATCTAGAGGATGCAGTCATGAAGAGAAGCCCTAATGCTATCAAGATAGAGCCCTAACCTATACACTGGTCTCTACACAATCTAGAAGGAGGTCTACAACCCAATACGCTTGTCCCTACTAAAACATTGTCAAGGTGGACAATACCATGCCCTAGCCGCAACATTAGGAGGCTGCCCTAGACAGTGTGGAAGGGTTGTATGGACAACATATTGAGAAGGAGTCTTAGCCGCTGTTTGGAGGGTATTTCAGGGGTCTGAAGTGCTGGAGAAGGGGCCGAGTTCCCTTGTTGTCATGCCATAACAATAAGGACTGTTTTAGGATCATTTGGAAGAGTGCAGGGCTGCTGCAGTCAAGAGGAGACTTGATATAGCAAGTTGCAGCAAAGAGAGGAAGGCTGAAGTTGTTGATGAGGGATAGACTGCCCAGAAAATGCAGTATAGGATCTCTCCTCTCTTAGAAGGGAAACCACAGTAAAGGAGGGCACTTCTGGGCAGATTGAAGGGTTGTTGGATGTACCCTAACCAGTCCAAGGTTGTTGCAGTCAAGGACCCTAGAACTGTGAGCTGAAGGAAGTGTTAAGGGCTGCCATATGCCTAGAACAACAATGTTTTGGGCATGACTGTTAGGTACAACAGTTACAGTAGTACAACTAGGACAGCTAGGCAATGGTACATACATATTTAGAGCAGCGTAAGTATGTTGGGACATCAACAATGTTGGGTTGTTGTAAGTATACTGGGATAACAAGTTGTGATGGGACAATAGTACTAGCAACAATGATATTGTGCCACAATGTTTAATGGGACAACACAATGATGAGGTCGTGGCACAATAGGACAACAATGACATTGTGCAGCAGTGGCACAATGGGACAGCAAGCATGGACAACATGGTGCAACATGGCAAGCATGGATAACATGGCAAGCATGGTGCAACATGGCAAGCATGGACATCACGGATAGATGTGGCAAGCACATGAGACATGTTGTATGACAACATGGTTCAACAATGGCACATGGGACAAAAGTGCAACATGGTGCAACATGGTGAGGTGCAACATGATGACGAGATGCAACACAGTGATAGGTGAAGGAGTCACCTTGGAGAATCAGTTGAAGCAACATGTCTTCAACTAATCTCATGTATCATCTTCTTAGAGATGATCTATGCTCTTATCTAAATAAGTCAAAGTGTTGACTTTTGTTGTAAATGTACTATCTCTCTCTCTCTCCCTCTGCTGAACTATTGAAGAACATATAAGAAGAATTGATCAAGGGTTCCCCCACATTGGGGTTTGTTCCTGGTTAGCTCCACATCTTGTGTCCTCTTGTCTTGGCTTGTCTTCTGCAATTTATGTTTATGTTCTATCTACAGTTTACTTTAATGTTGATGTGATTGTTACTCTGGAAAAGATATTGAGCTAACTGTGAAAATTGAAATAAATTTCTCTAAGTATAGAACATACCTAAACTTAACAAGATGTTATGGGCAAGATACCTGATAGATCAGAATGGACCAATTAAAGAATATCGTTAGTTTGACTTTCACTTGAAGGGAATGGTCCCCTTGTATGTTTTCCAGCTGCACAACCCTGATAAACTCCTTCATGATCTATGTTGAATTCGGGCATGCCTGTGACCATCTTCCTTACATTAGGTAAGGCTTTGTAATGAAGGTGAGAAAATATTTGGTGCCATAATTAGGATTGAAGAGAAGTATCATAAGTCATAGCTCCCAAAACTTCCTCCAACTTGATAGAGACCTTCAACCCTAAATCCAAGTGTAAATGCATCTTTTGGGTTCCTTTGCCAAACACGTACCTTTCCGTCAACGAATGTCACCTTGAAAACTTTATCTTCCATCGCAGAAATAGATACCAGGTTTTTTTTTTCAAATCAGGTACATACAATACTTCTTATAGATGAAGGGTTTGACCTTGATTTAAGTGAAGAGTGACAGTTCCAATCCCTTTCACGGGGTAGGTGGCGTTGTCCCCAACTATGATCTCCAAATTTGTCTTCTTTTCAACCAAGTTTGAGAGGGCCTCCTTGTACCCAGTGAAGTGTCTTCAGGCACCACTATCAATCAACCAATGATCCAATGGATCCGGAGGAGAGGTAGTGGTGAGGGAAAAAATAAGATAAAACTCCTTTTGCTTATCTACAACATTAGTTTCCTCAGACCTGGAGTTTCTTGACCTTTTGGGAGGACGACCATTTCCAGATGGAGCAGCGGGAGCATTCCTCTTTCCTTTGATGTTGAACTTGTTGTACCTTTGATTGCCATTGCCTTTGTAATTGTTGTGGTTGTTGTTGTCATCATCCCTTGGAGTATCCTTCTTGTGAGGACACTCTCTAGCAAAGTGGCCAAACCTGTTGCAATTGAATCATCTTCCTTTTCTTCCTTCTTTGAATCCTTGCTTAACCCCTTGACCTTGTCTTCTTGGACCAATATTGTTTTTCCTTTTAGCATGAGTGGAGAAAGCGGTAGGATTATTTCCATTTGAGGGTTTATCTCTTTCCATCATCCTTATTTCTTCTTGAGTGCATCTAGCCAATAATTCATCAAAACCCGAAATCCTGTCATTGTTGAGGATGGTGGTGTTAAACACATCCCATTCTCTTGTAAGCCCTCCAAGTGAAATAAGAGTGAGCTCCCTGTCACCAACAAATTCTCCAATAGATAGGACATCATTCTTGATTTCGGTAATCCTCATGAAGTAGGATTGAATGAACTCTCCTCTCTCCATCTTTATGTCTTTCAACTTGTTCTTGAGAAAGAGGATTTCATTTGCATTATTTACTTTGAACATCCCAACCAACTTGTATACATCTCCTTAGATGTTTCCAAATCAGAAATATAGGCAACCAAAGGCTTGTGAATGGAATCTACATTAATTTTCTTAGCTTTGACCTCACCTTTCTTGTACTTTGTTCTTACAGCAGTGGACACATTTGAAGGAGGCTCCACCACTCTTCCTTTGACATAGTCCATAGCATCATTCTCTTCCAAATTCAAACCCAAAGACATCTTCCATGCATGATGGTCGGATTTGTCCTTAAGCTTGTCATCGGATTTGAAGTATGATGTAGTCGTCATTGAAGCTAGCTCCGAATTCTTGTCCAACAACTTCCCTTAGTGATTGATTTTTCTTACTCTTGCTTGGGCTTTGTCTTCACCCGAGCTTCGATACCATGTTAATTTTACATAACAATGGTATCTTCTATGCTTAGCACAATTTACTTCAATGTTCTTTAGCAGCCCAATAACAATATCCAATTATTTCTAGTAACAGTTAGGACCTTACCTACCTAAGCATAGCTATGAACTAGAGCTCGAAGAAGGGTTGGTCCCTTTTGAAGCCTTGTATTTATTTCTCCTGCAGAGGCACCACCCTTAGCTAAGGTGGTCAAAGTAGCTGTTGACCTAGTGAAAGCAGATTATGAAGGGAGGCTGGCCTACAACTTTATGTAAATAGAAAATTTGGCCTTGAAACTGTGTATTTTGGATAGGTTTGTTTGCTTCTCTCAGTGGTTGGTCCGCCAATCACATCACATTGACAGTAAATGCAGATAGAACATAAAAACAAATGCAGAAGACAAGCCAAGACAAAAGGACACCAGAGATGGTGGATGCCAGGTAAAAACCCCAATGTGGGGAAAACCCTTTGATCGAATCTTCTTATTATTATTCAATAGTTCAGCAGAGAGAGAGAGTACAAAAGTCAAATAGACTAGCCCAATACAAAGTCAAATCAGCCCTGTCAAATTCTACAGTGAACTGCAGTCAAACTTCAGCCCTAATCAGAAAGTCAACGAGCGTCAAAACAGCAGAAATTCTTCCTTGAAGCAGCTTGGTAATCTTGGGTTAAACTCGGCCTGATTAGGAGGATAAATTCAGCCCAAAACAGCTTAGTCAAACTTGGTCAAAGGAGAGAAGACTGCTGTTTCTGCAGTCAAACAACAGTCAAACCTGAAGTCAATGCAGGTCAACCAGCCCAGAATTCCTCAATTTTTGTGCCCAGCAATGCGGCCTGAGAAAATTGAATCTTTGGCCCAAAAACTGAAGTCAAACTCAGTAAAATGCCCTTGGTCAACGCTGGTCAAACCTGTTCTTAAAGTCTGAAATTCGACCCGTAATTTTCTGCCCAGAAAATCGTCCTACTTGCCACACGTGTGAGAGAGGCTGCCCAAGCTGTATGAACCAATCTGATGAAGAGAGAAAGAAGAATGTGTGAGTGATGGATGTCCAAATGAGGTGTGAGGTCTCTTCTATTTATACACATTGTTGTGGGTGAAGAGACACATCCATTGGGCTTCTTGAGCCTACATAATGATGAAGCCGACTTGAACAATTTGCACATGTTAGGGAATAAATTCAAAATCACACTTCTGCTTGTCCGAATGAGATGATCTTTATATCAATCTTGGACCTCTCGAAAAGAGGGATCCAATGCAATCAT
This sequence comes from Pinus taeda, assembly GCA_000404065.3. Lineage (NCBI taxonomy): Eukaryota > Viridiplantae > Streptophyta > Pinopsida > Pinales > Pinaceae > Pinus > Pinus taeda. The sequence continues at coordinate 54,068 of APFE030032333.1, read as the reverse complement.
CATCTCCATCAAATGAGCTGTCCCATATTGGATGAAGTGCACATTTTTTGCCTTTGAATTTGGTTAATTTTCTCAAATTTGTAAAAATATACTGTGCATTATCTCAAAAGTGCAAGCTCTCCATGTCCACAACTTCTATTTAGTATCTACACATTAAAGTTTCAATTAATAGAGAAAAAACAAGATTGTAAAGCTGTGGAGTACAATTGTACGAACAAGGAGGAAATGGAGTAACAAAACACAGTTTTGGTAAGTGATGCTAAACATGTGCAGAGCGGTTTCTATTTTATTTCTCGAAATCTTTCCTATGCATATGATCCTTAGTTTTGTAGCTTACATATGTCATGTTCAAATGAATGGAACTTAGGTTCATATCTATATCTTATTTTTGTCAAAGCTTTTATGAAACTTCCCTCCATTGAGAAACTTATTATTTGAAAACTAAGTTCCTACCTTTGAGAGAGACTAGTATGTGAAATCACTCTAAACATCCAATATCAGTGCTGATAAGTCTTCCAATAAAAGTTAGTTTCACATTGTGCCTTTTAAGCAGAGATGTATGCTCAAAATTATATCATAGGTCCACAGTTCTACCTCAGGATATTATATAATGTTCTGAAAAGAGAACAGGTGTGTTGAAGCTTATGAGTTCAAAATTGGTTTGTATCAGTGTTGCACTAATCGTGATTATATCGTAAAATTGCGAATTTTTGAAACCGGCGATATTGTCAGTCGATTAATACATGTATTTTTTTTTCGGCGATTTTTATGAAAAAATTGCGATTTTTTGGGAAAAATTTGTGGAAAAAAAAAATTGATGAGGAGGAGGAGCAACAGGTGGAGGAGGTGACACAACCTACCCAAGCTACCCCTGTCACTAGTAGAGGACGTGGTCTACCTCCTGTAGCTCCTAGTTCTTCAGCTTCTAGAGCACAACGGAGTCCACTGCCAACTCCACTGGCATCTACATCTAGAGGGACAGAGGAAATCAGTAGTATTAGACTTTAGTTATTTGGTTCATTTCATTGTATATGACATTATGACTCATGATATGAGATACATTATTATATTTTTTGTTGATATTTTGAAGCTGAGTTGGGAGCCATGAGTCAAGAGTCAGGACTTACTATTTAGGACAAGATTCACTATTATGTGTGATGTAGCACTAGAAATGATATTAAACATCTTATATATTAGTTCTTTTATCATATTTATGTGTCAATGTATTTATTTTATGTTGTATATGCTTTAGATATTTAAAAAATTAAAATAAAATGAATATTTTTGTATGTTACGATTTTTTCCCTGCGCCGATTTAATCCTGATAACGATTAATGCAACATTGGTTTGTATTATGTCTATGTGGAAAATAAAATACATTTCAGGGAGTTCAATTTTTCTTGTCAATCTTTTGTAACTGCCAGTAAAAGAAGATCACGGGGACAGGAAATCAGATTGCGATGCTTCAGTATAACATAATACATTTGGAACGGCTGTGATGTCAAATGCTTTGCTCAAGATGAAGACTTTGTGTTTACATAGGTTTTTCTTTACCTTGAACATACCTGGTTAGATATTCCGAAGCACTCAAAATCTGCTTATTTCCAGGAGATGAGAAGCGATATGAAATGGTTGGTTCAAAATAAATACTCCCACAAGTTGATGACTTGAGTATCACGGTCACCTTGATGGTTGTATGGATCACTCCCTAAGATGCATTTTTTAATCCCAGATGAAACTTTGTGTTAAGAATTTTCAGTTTCTTATCTCAGACCTTTCTGTAGCTTCCAAAATGGCAAAAATCATTGAACTGACTGCAATGTCCTTTTCTAATTAATTTCCCAAGTGAGGACAAAGTAGCCTATCCAACCCCGTAGGCTATAGTCATTTGTAAAGGGGAAGATCCATTATTCAATGTTATTGGGGTAACATTGGGTAAATTCGGGTAATTGGAGGAAAACTTGTGAAAGAAGTGAAATTTGGGGCAAAATGGAGGGAAACTTGTTAGCCCCTCAAATTAAAGAGACCCCAAAGAGAATCTATAAATAAAAGAGAGGAGAATCATTTTTATCATCATGGTTTGTGGATATTTCTGTTTTGTGAGCTGAGGCTCCTGAGGGTGTTAAGACCCTTTAATTTCTGATTGGTTTTCAGTGGTGAAAGATTCCACCCTAGCCAATCCCTCTATTCTATTTGGCATAATTTTCTGAGGCATCTTTCAACTAGTTTGGCAAGCAAGGGAAGGTTTCTGTGAATTATTTGGTTTGATGAGCAAATCATTGGCAGCGAGGCAGTGTGAGGCACTTTTTTGAGCAACAAATTAGTACTGGACCTCCATCTGAGACAGCAGCCTTTCTTCTAGCACTTGCCTGGGACACCGTGATCTGTCTGAGGCAATTCTAGGGCAGCAAAGCCCTCATCTGAGCAGCAGGCAGCTCATTCTGTGGCACCAAGATCTGGCTGAGGCAGTTCTAGGGCAGCAAAGCCCTCATCTGAGCAGCAGGCAGCCCACCGAGGTTTGGCTAAGGCAGTTTTAGGGAAGGAAATCCCTCAAGTTGGCAGCAGGAAACCATTCGAAGAGCAGCAAGGTCCTAAAACAACCCTGAAACCCTTACTGTTGCATGTGGTCTGCCTTCAAGAATACCCTTGTAGCAGCGGATTGGACAAAAAGGGAAAACGTGGGGCAGTGAAGACATTTCCTGAGGCAGCATCCAGGCAGCAGCCCTATTGGAGTGATTTCTGTGGCAAACGAGGCAGTGAAGTTTTATCTGAAGCAGTGGAAGCATCAGAGGCTATCTCTTAACAATAGCGTGATCCATTTGGAGTTAGCATGACAAGCGAGAGAGCCTATCCTGTGATTTTGGACCCTGGTTTGAGTACTGTTTAGGATATCGACTCTTCCCTAGGCCAGATTCAGACACATTTTGTGAGACAGGCTGGAAAGGGAAAGTTTGAACAAGCAGCATAGCAACAAGGTCCATTAGGGCTCCCTGTTGGCAACAGGACAGCAAGGCAGCGAAGTTGTAAGCAGTAAGCTGGTTAGTTGTACTGATAGGGTAATTAGTGTTGTCACTGTTACTAAATGAATAAGTGCCGTACAGAAGACCCTGATGGTGTACTGGATGGGTACTGTTGGTAATGTTGAAGATTATCTACTTGTTTACATTGTTGTGTAATCACTGTCATCTTTCTTGAATTGGAAAGGAATGCTGTGATATTTGTACTATATTGTCTCATGCCCCAATAGCCCCAAGGGCAAAATTTTCCTAGGGATATTACACTGACTTGCCATATGAATAAGGTTAACTTCAAAATACACATTTATGTTTTAGGGGCCAGATGATGTAAATGTATTGGGTGCACAGGAAGGTGCATGATCTTTTTTGTCCAGTGTTCCTGTGGTTTAAAGGGGAATAGTAGTAAATGTACCTTTTCCAAATGTCAGTAATGTGGTTAGTTCCATATATTAAGGCTGCTTAAGGTTGTGACCAAGTTTTGATATGTCACCTGCACCCAATGTTAACAAAGATTCAAATTGGGATTTTGGTTAAGTACCCCTATCTGTAGGTAGTTGGTCTTGAGTTCTTAAGCTTTCTCGTTGAAGTCAAAAGTTTCCCTTTCATCAGAGAGCTTAGATGATTCTCTAGCAGGTACCTAGTGTACATGTTAATTGCACTGAGAGAAGAGAGGTGTTCTACAGTCTGCATGGGGGGTGATGCTTGTTACTTTGTGTAGTTTACTGCTGCCACCTACATTATCTCTCTCTCTCTCTCCAAAGAAACGAAAAAACCCAAGGGATGCTTCCCCATATTTGAGGACAGCATCCATAGTAAACCAATCGGTGTAGACTAATGTGCCTCACCTGGGGGGATTCTGACCAGGCACTTGCTATGCTGCTGGGATGGAACTAGTTAACTACTTGGGCTATATATATATATATATATCATTTCATTTCATTTCCCAAAGAAAGAAGTCAATTTATATTTGAATAAAAAAGATTACAATATCCTCCAGGCAGCTCATAGAGACAGCCAAAGACACTGATCTAGATCTCACCTACCCTCTCAGCTTCTAGTAATAGTTCGAGGAAAAAGGTTTATTTTTCTTAATCAAGCGAGGCTACTCTCAGATTGTATATATGTGTGTGTGTGTGTGTGTTTTTTTTTCCCAAAGAAAGAAGCCAAATTAGATTTGAATAAAAAAGATTACAATATCCTGCAGGGGGCTCATAGAGACAGCCAGAGACACTGATCTAGATCTCACCGATCCCTTTAGCTTCTAGAATCGTTTGATGAAAAAGGTTTATTTTTTCTTAATCAAGTGAGGCTACTCTCAGATTGCGTTGGCTAATATTTTATTTATGACTAAGACAAGTCAAAATCCTAGAACTTCCCATATTACAAGAACAAAGAATATCATGTTACAAAAACAAAAAGTGCTAACATCCCATATTACAATAACTAAAAGTGTCAAAAATCCCACATTACAAGAATAAAGGTGTTAACATCCCATATTACATGAACAAAAAATGTTATATCTCACCGCTCCACCTCTTGCACATTATTTAAGGCTGAGTTCAGTAGAGAGTTGAAAACACCTTGTACAAGATAGTTTGCTGGGATGGTAAGCCAAACAACAAACAATCAACCCTTTCAATGAGTGCTCAGTCCTGGGGATTGGTGGAGGGTAATCTAGAGGAATGAACCAAATTTCTCACCATTTTCTGATCTTGTCAGACCTACCCTTGAAGAACCAGTTAGGATCATCCAAAATTGATAGAGATGAAACCAGATCTGGCATAGGGGACCCACTTTTTGGGCTAGATGGCATAACCAGCGTTGGCATAAGAGAACCATGCTCTGGATTAGCTGTCATATGAGTTGATGCATCCAATGTGGCCGAATGAGAACTTTTATGGGAGAGACTAGTCCCCTCCATTGTTGCTGCATCAGCAGAGCAAAAAATCTGCCCGGGGGATGGATTCCTTGCTGTCAACACATCCAAAACTGGAGGGTGAACCAAGAAACTAACCTGTTCAGCATTCAATGTTTATATTTGACTGACCTTGGGAATGATCGTTACATGGAGATGTGCACAGCTTTGTCCCATGTTTATTCTCCACAACTCCTCTAGAGCCCTCCATCAAGGCTCACACTCCTATATCCTTCTGCTCTGCTATGTTCTGATCTGATATGGGAAATGCTTGAATGTTTGATAGTTTGATACGATCAGAGAGTATATACCCAAGTAATTGACGCACACAGAGTCTATCCTAGGAAGGAATAGAGAGAACCTTTCAACTTTTGAATGCTATAAATTGCTTGCTCAGAGAATAACAAAGGTAACGAGATCCTCCTTAGTTATAGTCTTTGCTTGTCTCTGAGGAAGGCAAGCTGTGGGAAGTTGAATTAGTGATTTACTGTGCTTTTGTACCCCCCCTTCACCCAGCCCCCCCAACCACCTTGCGTTCTTATAGTAAAGAGATGTGTCATGGCGTGACTCTGAACCTGGAGTTGAAGAAGATTCAGATTGAATCTTCCTTGAACCAACCCTAGCTGTCTTCATTTGAATCCCTGTCCCTTAAAGCATAATTTTGCAATATATGGCCAGCTTGATGGTAGAACCTACATCTGAAAGTTATCTTCTCATAATCCAAGCTCTGCACCCAGTTCACCCTGTCACATTCTAACACAACCTACCAGGAAGAGCATCACCAATTGCCATTTGAACTAATATTGTTGTTATACTTGCACATTTAAGCTCCAGTGTTTCCTTTGTAACAAGCTTGAAAGAGTCCAATGAATTTCCAATAAGTCAAAGAAATTTAGTTTACCAAAAATGGAGAGGAAGACTCGTCATCCTCGCCCAAAGCAAGATTTTGTCTCCAAGTTGATCTGGTATTGAAGATATTACCAAAAATGGAGAGGGAGACTCGTCATCCTTGCCCAAAGAAAGATTGTCTCCAAGTTGATCTGGTATTGAAGGTATTATTCCAAGGAAAAACAAACTAAACCTGAGGAACTATAAAGCCATGGACCCTTATTGAGGACAACGTTGTCATCTTCAGGGTTTTCAAACATAAAAGAAAACAATCCTCCCTGGAGAGAGAAATAAGTACCTTCCTTGATGCTGCCTTGGTCCAGGACTTGCCTACCCACATTGCCATGGAATTTAAAGAAGGCTTCTTTGCACAGAAATACCCAAGAGTTCTGTCTTAACTTTGATACACGCTCCAAGATCCATTCCATCAGAAAGGATTACCTTCTTCACTTTGCTGCATAAAGGAAAACATTGCTTCCTTCCCTTGTGATTCCATCTTGAAACGCTCTTTGACAAATGAAAAGCAGTGGAAATTCCTTTATTCTGTGATGGAAAACCCTGATGCGTATACTCTCTAAATCAGTGAGACATGAATCCCCGATCACTTGCAATCAATCACGAGTCAAACTCTGCTCTTCCCTCAAATGATCTGATTCAACTCTGGGTGAGTCAAACTCGTGTTGATTGAGTTTGACTTGTAGTCAACGCAAGTTTGACTTTTAATCACGAGTCAAACTCTACTCTTCCCTCAAACGATCCGATTCAACTTTGGGCGAGTCAAACTCGTGTCAACAGAGTTTGACTTGTGCTCAATGTGAGTTTGACTTGCGACTCACTGATTAATTGCGATTCCGGTGATTGAGGCGATTTCCATCCCTCAACTCGGCGAGCATGGGTTTTAACTTTTAGGGTTCCCGCATTTTTCACTGTGTGGTTTAGTTAGGTTAAATATTAAACATTGGTACATAACTGACTTCTCACTGCTTAGGCTCGCAACTCATACGTCAAGAAGGTAATAGAGGCATGGTTTTAGTTTTAGTTTACTCAGCGTATCTTTAGTTGTAGTATAATAGAGGTGTAGTGTGCAGTGTGCTCCAGTGTAGCTTCAACATGTGCTCTGTCAGAGATTTCAGTAGCAAACCATTATCATATCATTTCAGCAGCAATCAAGAGATTTCATTCACTGTTTTTTTACTGATTAGTATGCTGTATTTTATAAACTTTTAGAAGCAAATGCTTCTGGTTCTATGTAGTCACTGGTTAGGTGTTAAGACTTAGTACTTTGGATCATGTTTGGAATCAAAACATATATGAGATACTTATTCATTCATGATATTTTGGACATCTATTGATATTATGCATTGTTTGGACATGGCTCTATTGAATATCAATGAAAAATGTTTTTTCATTATTCAATATGTGTATATCTTTATTTATTGAATCCACTGATTTTTTCCCGATTTTTCCTATTAAAACTCTTGGCTCTTTTGCCTCGCCAATTTATTGCCGATTCAAGTATGGTAACATTGCTCTAAACCCTAGACTTTTTCCTTACGTCTAGTTAACCTGTGAGAATGAACTCAGAACGAGGTTGGACCAACTCAACCAAGGTTAGCTATGACAGAGAAGTCAACCTGTGTCATTGCCTAATGAACTCAACAACAACAAACCCATTTGAACTCTTTTGCATAATAAACCTAATACGATTGCCAGCCCTGCCACCAAGTGAATTAAGAACCCAGACTTGTATGCAAAGGATTAAACAACACAGTCCTGATCGTAACGAAACAGTGAGATCTACTAGATTAAATGATGGGAATCTTGTTAGGGTTAGTATAAACCTGCTGATCAAACTCAGGCCTATAATTACTCAGGGTAAGATTTAGGCTCATGTTGTTGCAGTTATTGAGTTGAAGAGAAGGGTGGGTTAATGTATAATCATGGTGTTTTCTAAGGATTTCACGACACTTAATTTCATACTTCTGAAATTACCATCGACCGGAAATGTAAGAATAAATATGTTTGTAGTATTGGGGTTTTTGCCCTGTGTTTAGCGGAGATTCAGGAGTATAAACAACAATATTCTCCCAAGAGTATAAACAACAATACTCTTGGGGAGATTTTTCTGATTGTACCCTAGAAATTTGAAGCTTAAAGTATCCAAACCCTGCAGAGAAGAAATCTCATGGTCTATAATTACAAAACATTATAGTAATAAGTGTAGAAGATGCTAAGACACATAGAGGTCTTCAAATTAAACAAAAGACAGAATCCACCTTTTGTCCACTAAGTAGCTTAGAAGCTTTTGTTTTTTGTGTTTTTCCCAGTGTATGTTTTGAGTGGCTCTTGCAAACTTGTTATTTTGGTTTAGGATTCTTTTTTTAAGCCCAACTCATGTACTAGGAGTATCTATGATAAAATTAGTTTGTTAGTTACAAAAGGGGTAACGTTAGATATTTCTAATTTTGTTATTGGGTTTTTTGTTTTTGTTTTTGGAAGTTTCCCAATGTTATGTTCTCTTTTGACAGATTGTCAAGGAGTTGATGGGCACAGTGCAGGCATTCAAAATTCTTATTATAATCCATTTTGGGAAGATGACTTTTATTCAAATGTCTTTAAACTAGTGTGAAATATAATATTACTTCAAAATAAATAATTTCAAAAAATTGAACATTTTTCCAAGCAAAGGAAAACAAAATTTCATTAAACAAACCCTGCAATATCATGTCCTGCTCTTTCAAACGTGGGTTTCTTGCCCTTGTGTGGGTAGCAGAAGCCTCACGCAACGGTCATGGGGCACAAAGCCCGAAATTTTGGACAAGGATAGGGTAAAAAGACTCCGCGGGATGCGTGGAGTGCGATTGATAATAAGTTGAGTCAAAGGGTAGTCCGCCCAAAAATAATGTAAAGAAATATAAGTTGAGTCGGCCCGCCCATGGATCGCAGTCCATGGAAAGGTATAAATAGAGCGAGGCTCTATGGGTAGAGGGGGTTTAGTTTTGGTATGATTTTTGGATCTGAATTGTAATGAGTTTTTGAGAAGAAAACTCTGAACGCGTTTGTAAGTCCGAGTTGAGGGTATTGGGTAGTGGATAGAGGCTCTGCAGCTGTGTGCGCAAAGGCCTGGAAGAGTCTGCAGCTGTGTGCGTGGACCCCTGTAGCTGAGTGCATAGGGTGGATCTGGATGTATTGGTGAAGAGGTTGAATAAAGATAAGTTGTTTATGAAATTCTGTATTAAAGCTGAGTTATCGTGGATCTGGTTTTTGTATGTTTACTATCACTGTTTGATCTATGCGCATATGCTTATAAATACATGAATCTGTGTCTATTCTAAGTGCGCGAACTAGTTAACTATGATAAAGGTTTGCTTAAAGACCACAATAAGTAGATTGAATACATAAACAACATAATAATAAGTAGTAAAGGTTACTCTGGGTTCGGATTTGCGCGAAACAGAGCAGCGCAAAGCTACGGAACGATGTGCGAAACCTTCAGACCACATCTAGACATCTCAAGGGTGCGAAAACCTGGTTCTAGCACCCTCCCTTGCTACCTCGGGTGAGACCTCAGTCCGCACTCCGCGAGCTGTTGCCGAAAGGGCCGGTAGTTGCGGGATTTGTTTGGCTAAGTAATTCTTCCGAACGTGGGTCAGGCGCATATAAGCCAACACCTTGCCAGACTTTTCTTTGGAATCCTCGTACAAGAGTAAAGGATGCCCAGATTGTGACTATGAACAATATTTTACGCTGTAGTCTAGATTTTCTTATCAAAATAAAACAGTAGACCTTGAATACAGTTATCATTGGAGATGCATATAATGGACAAGAGTAGAGAAAGTGGTGGCAAGATAAAGCTTTCGAACATGTTTAAATGATATGAAGGAAATATGTTTAGACTAGGTAAGTTATACTTTTTTAAGCATGTATTTTTTGAAGGGGGTATTTGGCAAATCTGAGGGCTTTGTTAAACATGTCTCCATGTTTATTAAATTAGTCAGTATAGTTTCATATTTAACTTCAAATTTGTCATGCATGGATAGAGATCAAATTTATTAAGGTGATTTTTTTTTTTAATTGGAAAACTTTGATAAAGTTCTTCAGTTTGAAGGATTTGAGTTGTCTGAGTGTAGGATCTTTCAAGAGTTAAGATGGAACATGCTGGTTGTACTCACATGCAATTGCTTAGAAAATTGGATCTTATTTTGATCATGTATCTCATTATATAATTTGATTTGGTAATATGTGCTCATCATATATTTGTGTTTAACAATATATGTTTTTATATATGTTTATTATATTCATATTCCGATAACATTCATTTTATTTGCCTTTTATTATTTTGGGTATTTTGGCATTAGTTTTTTTTGTAATTACAATTTATTTCATTTATTTAATATCACTATGTAATGTAATTTATGTTGGCATTCAGATTATGTAAATACATTTAAGACAAATAAATAATGACAAAAATAGATAGAACACATTTCGTCAAGAAAATATCCATGGGAAAGACAAATTTTATTATCAGGGAAAAATTTACAATTAGGCTTAAGGCCCATTTAATCTCATGGATTTCATAATTGGTTACGATAACCTTAATTTGGTTTGGTAAACCAACACCGTTAAAGTAACAGTGATAGAATTTAATTAGTAAATTCACTTTTTACATTTTTCTTTTAATTAAAATTTTGTCAAACTCCTGTTGGAAACTAGGTAAACACAGAGGGGGAGGGGGATGGGCGAGAATCAATGTTTATGACTTTTATCAATGAGCAATTTTAACAATTTTTAATTTCTTCTTTAACACAGAACAAAGCCATATAGGTATTCAACATTTAACTGTGAAATCAACAACAAACACGCAGACAACACATGTAGACACTGTATGTAAGTGGAAACCCATAAATGGAGAAAATTACAAATTTTGTTTTGATGTAAATGCAAGCACCCCCTCCTTTTTACATCAATGTTTGTAGGCAACAACCTACAAGAGTATCCAACCTCTCCATTTTTCGAAAGCTACAACTCGCTCGAAGCACCAATTCCCTCTTTACATAGGTTCCAACCTGTTGTTCCTTTTAAGTTCACTACCTGAAGGAAACACCGATTCCTTGATAGATTGAGAAAACAAATATTTGTTTCACTGACTTTCCTGGTTTTTTAAAATGTTGTACCTTTTATTGTCTTTGACATTTCTTCTCATTCTTAATCAACTATACTTCAAGTTTTTTGAATTTAATATTGAGAAATCTTTCGGTAAAAATCACATCAAAAATATTTTGTCAGTGCGTTTCAAACCATCTAGTGTGGTTCATTGTCGGGACAAGATTTAACTTAACAGTTCAACAATTCTTCCTCCCTTTTTTTGTGTGTCTCTCTCACTATGGAATTTTGAATAAATAGATTAGGTCTATCTAAAATAAAAATCATCAACGACTTTGAAGTCTTAGTTTTTATATTAAATCTCTTTGTTTGTATGTATTCTCACGCAATTGGATTGAATCAGTTCTGCATGTCTTTCATGGTTCACAAGGTCCACCCATTCGTTTCAAATTCTCTCCATGCATTGTATCTTTTATAGGAGACCGTTTGGTTCTCCCGCTTTGTATATATATCAGTGTACTCAACAGTCCCTTTGACCTACTTTGTGGTCATTAGTTGGACATAAATATAATTATCTATCTTATCTTATCTCCAACACCAAATAGAGGTAGCCAATTGAAATAATGCTGCCAAACAAAATCATAATTGACCTCATTTTAGAATCGGAATCAGAACATTGCTAATTGAAATAATGCTACCCGTTGGAATTGAAATGAAAATCAGAATAGACCTCATCACAACTTGTATCATATGTGCATGTAGTAACCATAAGACGCATTCGTGTGGAAATTTGAAGGAACATTGCACTAAGAATTGTGATATGGTCTAGGTACTCTTGTCACAATTAATTAAAGATGCTTTGATTACAACTAGAGCTCACTTTGAAGGGTTCGGTGATGACAAGAGTGCAACGATGGATCAACCATTGAATTGGTATCTCAATATTGATTTAGATGTGGATTGTGAAATGCAAAAGGAAATTGTCCCAACTGCCTTACGAGCCTTGAAGGATTGCATGAGTAGAGGGTGGCCACGAAAATGATATTGAACATCAAAAGAAGCTCTTTGCAAAATTGTCACTTCTAAATAATATTACATATATATAGAAAGTTTGTCTTAGGATATAAGGCCCCTCTTAAAGATCTATGATATAATTGGTTACCTATTTAAATTGGATAACAAAGCCTTGTAGATGGGCATAAGAACAAAATATCTGTAGTTGCAAATAAAGACTTCACTGCCCCTATAGTGGTTAAGACTACTTTGAAGGATTTCTTCATTGACCTATGTGCTCAGGTTAGCATTGTGTCCCTGGTATTTTGGCAAGTGTTATCATCTGAAGTCGCCCCTTAAAGAATTAGCCCCAAGGGAGGTTGAATGGTTAGTTAAAGAAAGCACTACAACAACTCTTTGTATCTTCACTTTTGGTTTAGTACATGCTAGTTTGAGGGGGTTCTTCCTAAAGGCTTGAAGTTTCTATCCTCAAAAGCCAACAATAAATGTGCTTCAAATATGCAAAATAACTCATTGTGGTGTCTAGTTTCACAAGTTGTATATTTTCTTGAACTTTGAAGTTTTGGGTCTCTTCAACTTCATTCTGTATTGATTGTTGTTCTCAATCATTTTCTTTTCCCTCAAATTTGTCAATGGTAATGAATCCCTCATGTTTTCCACTGTTGTCCATATCAAGCAACTGTTCTCTAATTGGACTTGCATTAGTTATGCCATCAACAATACATTCCTAACATGCTCCATCTTCACCTTCATTCTTTTCCACAACGATATTATATCCCTATGTAACCTTAGGGGTCTTCAAAGGAGTACCCAATTGGGAAAATTCATGCTTGCAGGGAGCTTTTGTAACAATCTCTAGGCTATTTTTTGGAACATAATCATACATACCTGAACAAAGGAATACATCGCTACGACCCATAAGATTGTACTTACTTAATGGATCACTAAAATCTATTCCAATCAAAGAATTCAAGCAAGGTGATATATCGAGGCCCTTTATAAGAATGGGCATCTTCAATGGAGTATCCATGTCAGAAGGTTCCTGGTTGTTTGCCATTGTGTCTACTGTAGATAAAATTACTACAAAATTTATGCTATTTAAACAACACCTCTCTAATAGTCTCCTTGACTTTTGGCATCAATGTTCTTTGCCATTCAATGACAATACCTTTGACATCATTGCCAACGCTACTAACAACTCTAACAATCTCCACCTTGACAACAATTTCCTAATACCTTGACCTTACCAAGGTCTTCTCATTACCTGTTTTGCAAGCCAAGAGAAGCCAAACACCACCACGACTTCTCTAATGACATTGGTTTTGAAAACATGTCTACACAAATTTCTTTTATGTAGACCGTTTTAAGATCTACTCCACCTCTATTAATGTCTTGTCTTACAAAATGCTATTTTATATCAATATGCATAGTCATACTATGACAAGTTGGATTTGTAGCCAATGTATAACACTTTGACTATCACATAATACAATTACATCGTTTTGCACTCTTCCAAATTCACTTAAAAGACCCTTCAACCAAATTGCCTCTTTACAAACATGTGAGACATCAATATAGTTTGTCGTTGTGGTGGATAAAACAATTGTTTATTATAGCTTTGACATCCAACTAATAGCTCCCACTACAAGAGTATAGACAACTTATAGTAGACCTCCTTTTGTCCAAATCAATTGCAAAATATGAATCAACACCGTTGTCGACATAATCCTTAAAACCACTAAAGGTGATGCAATAATCACCTCTCAGATACCAAAGTACCCATTCCACTGCATTCTAATGTTCTTTTCTTAGATTTTCCATGTACCTGCTGACAACACCCACTCTTGTGGAATATCTGTGTTGATACAAACCATCACATGCATTATACTTCCTACTGCATTAGCATAAGGTACATGCAACATATAATCTTTTTCTTTGTTAATAGTAGGACGTAAACATGAAGAAGAATTAAAACTAGGAAGCCAAAAGGATATTAAAAGGTTTCACATTTTTCATCTTGAATTTCACAAGTACTTTCTCAACATACTTTTGTTGTGAAGACTTAAACTTACCATTTTCTATGTCTTTATGTATATCAATGTCCAAGGTTCATTTCACTACTCCTAGATCATTCATATCAAAGGTCCTAGTCATTTCAACCTTTAACCTATTGATCTCGTCCGTGCTTTTGCTTACAAGAGGTGTATCATCAACATATAGCACTAAGATAATGAATATACCATTCAAACTTTTGAAGTACACACAATGATCATACTCACTTCTGGTATAGTTCTAGCTTGTTATGTAGGAATCAAATTTCTTGTACCATTTGCGTGGATGAATGCTTTAGGACATACAAATTAATCCTCTTTTGCAATGTTGCACAAAACCTTTTTGTTGAATCCCCTTGTCTAAATCTCCATGTAAGAAAGTTATTTTAACATCTAATTACTCTAATTCCAAATCAAGCAAAACAACCAACGTCAACACAATATGTGTTGATTTTGTAGCCTCGGAAGGTCTTCTACGTTAGTCATGTAGAATATCTTTGATTGCCTCTTTAGGTTCTTGCTTGGTGGAGTAAGTGATTTTATGATTTATTTCCTAAGGTTAACTTAGGAAAAGTACAATAATTGATCTAATTAATTAGGCCATAGTTCCAAGGATAAATAATAAAATTATTTAAGCGACTTAGATATAATCTCAATCGTTGATCTCAAATGAGGATTAGGATTTAATCATACCTATTGATAACTAAGGAGATTAGGGTTAGGGATTTTGGTTTAATGAAATTTTAAAATAAACCTAAGGGAGAGGTGCGTTGAAAACCAATATGCTAGCAAATTAGTGTTGATTTCTCTTACTTGATATTTGCTTGTGAACACTTTTGGCATCTTATTTCTTTTATTACGTTCTCTTCATTAAACAATTACCAAAACATAAAACATGAAGATCACAAAAGACAATGAACACAAAGATGTAGGCTCCAAGCCAGGGCAAAACCCCACAAGGGGGAAAATACAACCAACTTCTCTTCTTATAGAATCAAATCAAAGTGAGAAATACAAGACCCAAAAACCAAGATCAAGACCTCCAATAAGACCCAAGTCAACCTTCCTTCAAACCTTCCTCAACCAAGTCAACGATGGTAAAATCTCTTTAAATATGGTCAAACTCTAATTTTTCGGCCCCTACAACAGTTTACAATTTTCGCACGTGTGGGAAAATTAGGGCAGAATAGTGCGAGTTTGTCTCTCCTTTGACCTTTGTTCCTTCTCCTTTGATTTTCGTTCCTTTTCCTTTGTATTTCGTTGATCTTCTTGCTCTTTTCTTTCACAAATATCAATGTGGTGAATAGGTGCTACAATGAGGTTGAACTTCTCTACATATATACACTTCTAGGAGGTCGAATAGGTCCCTTTCAAAGCAGAGTTGGTCGTGTGGGTGACAAAATGACTCTTTGACTCAAATAAAATTATTTTTCCTTTTTCTTCCAAAAGTCCAAATGGGATTTGATTCAAGTACAATAAATTGACTCATGGAAAAATTTATTTTGACTCTAAACACTAGAAGCATGAAGAACATGCTTATCTAATGAAATAATAATAATAATAATTCATTTTTCTTCTTTTTGCTTTTTACATGAGATACATATTGATACAAATGCAATAATAATTATGAATAATGAACCTAGTTACACTTTCCAACAAGGTGAAGGAACAATTGTTGAGGAAACGATTTTCTCAAGAGCGAGAGGCTTGATTAGACTGAAGAGAAGTGAGGAGAATTGTAGCAGGGAATTTCAGGGAATTTTTTTAGGGAAGTCGAAGCTAGGAAAGAGAGAGGCCGAGTGAGCTGAAGAGGAGGGCTAAATTATTTGAGATGGTCGAATTATTTAGAGGTTGAATTTTTCAAATTTGTAAGGGTCGTATGAGGGAAAATATAGGGCCTAATTACTACTGAGGGAGGATTAATTTTCTAGAGGTCGAGTTTCTTCAGTAGTGCTGATTTCTAGGGGCTGATTTCCTTGAGGTTGATTTTTCCCAGTGGGGCCAAGTTCCCAACAATTGTGTTTTTCTGTGTACTCTATGGGTTTAGGCCCAACTTTTCCTAAGAAATTTTATATAAAGGAAGATTATGTTGGGCACAAATTTGATGTTGTAATGTGATTGATTTCTGCATTTTATTTCCGTTGCATTTTATTTTCTAAGTTAATACATAAGTGTTTTTATTTTATTCGCAATTTCAGAAATATTTGAGATAATTTTTTTTTTTTTTTAATAATTGTTGAAGTAAAGTAAATCAGATCTAGTATAAAATATTTAACATGGTATCATAGCAATAGAAAATCTGTGGGGGAGATCATATATCACAAGGGTTTTATTACAATGAATTATTTCTTGCAACAAAATTTTATTTTACAATGAAGGTTTTGTGGCTAAAGTTGATCTGGTAATATGGCATCATCAAGTTTGAGATAGGAAGATAGGTTGGAGGAGGATATAAACTTTATTCCATGGAAGGAGTAAATTACCATGGTTTTAATGCAAATTGTTTGTGGGAAATTGCAAGTCAAGATATTCAAGTTCCTCAAGATGCTACCCAAGAAGTTGAACATGAGATAAAAGATATAAAAGCCAAGGGCATCATTTTGGATGGTGTAAGGCTCACATAATCCCTCATGTAACAAAGAAGGATTCAATCTATAAAATGTGGATGGCCTTGATAAAGTTGTACCAAAATGACAACCAGAACAGATAGATGGTGTTAAGGGATAAATTAAATAGCATTAAGATGAACATATTAGATTGTGGCCTCATATATCCAAAGTATTTGGTGGGTTCGTCATCAACTTTTAACTATTGGGGACAAGGTGGATGAGATGGAGCTTGTAAAAGTAGCATTGAAAGGGCGTATTAGGCAATGAGCTACATTTGTGATAGGTATCCTAGCTAGAGATAAGCATTTTGATTAGGCCAAATTGTGGGAAGTTTGACCCAAAAGGAGATTTTGGAGGAATCCATCATTAGTGGAAAACACAAAGGTGGAGATGAGGAGACCTTTGCTCTTGTTGGGCAAGCAAAGAAGGGAAAGGGTAAAACCAAGAAAAATTAGAGTGGAAGAGCCCTTCACAAGGGAAGAAAGACAAGTGGAGGAGCACCTTCACAAAGTCAAGTGCTTTGCATGTAATAAATTCAAGAGTGCATGTGTGAACCTAAAGTGGTGGGGCTCTTATGATCATGAGTCTGTATTTATCTTCTATCGAGTCTGTAATGGTTGTCTTCAACTGCGATGGTTGCAGAGTCTATAAGGCAATTGAGTGTTTGACTTGTAAGAGCATAAGTGAAAGATCTGGGAGTCGTGATGGTATCAGAGCCTGGTTCAATTGGCACAAATGCTATCATAATGAAAGCTTGTAAGCATCTACTCTAATTTCAAGCTATATGCATTTTCATTTCATCAAAGAATTATGTTGTATGATGATGTTATGAGAATTTTAGTTGGAATGTGAGGTATTAAATCCATGAAATTAAATATTTGAGTTAGAAATTTTATTGGGTAGCCGTTTCATAAGAGTTCGCTCCTAGTTCTCAAAAGAGTTCACTCTGTCATCTATATATAATGGATCCTTTGATGAATGAAGTAAATTTAGTAGAAATATCCACTAATAATGCTTCAGAAAAAATAACTATGGTTAAAGATTACATATATTCCTCTCTGTCTAAGTCTTCTACTTCTAGAGGACTTATTTCTATTCCAGAACCCCATTCATCCACTGACTCGAAACTCCCACCTATATATCCCAAATATGTATATAATTTCCATGGATGGGAATATTTTTCACACTCTTTTATCAAGGTTCATTATGTAAATCAACCTTCATTTCTAATGATGAACCATTACATATAAATATGCTAGATAGAGATCTGATAGATTGGAGAAAGAAACATAAATACAAGTATTGTCATCTCGGGGCGATAAAATTTAGATTGCAACCTCTTGTCAACCCTTTTATAAATGTGCATTCTCTTTGTTGCATAGTCAATACAAGACATAATCAATTTGAAGATGCATTGGTTGGGGGATTTTATGCTCCATTGCATGATGGACCAACTTTCTGTACTGTTTACCCAAAGTATGCAGTTTCTCTAGGTGACTAGTATATCTATGATATGCTCAAAGCCTATATTCTTCTCGGAGGATTCGATATGTTTTTTTCATCCCTAATTTATCAATTAAAATGTATGGTAATAGTGAGATTCTCTAATGGCACTCTTCCATCACTAAATCCCTCTGTAGAGAGAACTTCCCACCTGCATAGTATATTAGAAACCGATTATTCTTCTAATTCTCAACCCGTCACATTCAACTAGACAGGCATGAGCTATCCAACCTCTTGGGAAAATAAATACCATACGTATAAACAAGCTTTACTGGAAACTAAAAAAACAAATTCTTTTAGAAATAAAGTACCTCTCCAAATTACCAAAGACCAACTCTCCTTTGGTCATCTTCCTTCCACCCCGAGCCACTCTTCCTTACAAATTACAAAGCCTTGACATACTTGCAAATCCAATAGAGATAACTAGATTCTCCATTATGGGAAATATACATGTTTCTTAGCCTACATTGATAAAACAAAAGCTATATATGGAGCCCCTAAGTATGCAGATCTGCGTATGTTTTCTATTACACTTCCAAGAGAAAATATAAAATGACAGTCAAAATACTGACAGGAGAACTTTCATTTGTTCCTAGAATAAATCTTCTAGCCACTCCTTTTCGCCAGTACCAATATGACGGAAAAATTAAACAAAAATATATGCTAGTCAGAGCATCCTTCACTGACACATGTTTCTGATGAGTGCAAGCTATTGAACTATTCAAATATTCAAGCAAGTTTGGCAACCAAGAATTTAGATGATGTCCCGTTGAGGTGCTGGACCTAGCAACATCAAGGGATATCCCCGATATGAAGTCCCAAATAGACCTTACATCGTTTGGTGTAGGAGTCCCATCTGGTACGATGGCCCGATTGCCATTATCTTAAAGATCTGCCTCAACTCTTGCTTGTTAGCACATGAGAGTGGTTTGCTTTGTCTTTGAGAAGTGAGGTTCGCGTTCCTGGTGAGTGTAAGTGTCACTTTTGTCAATGGTTCTTTCACTGTCGAGGGAGAGGGTGAGAGTGAGTTCCAGGTTGATTGGGAGTAGTACTAACACTGCTAGGAACACACAACACAGCAGGACATGCACAAATTCCGAAGGAGAAATCCACACAGATGCGGTAGTCACAACATACAAGGTAAGATAACACGTAAACACTCAACGGATTAGTACGAACGAGTGCAACGGTTGTTACAACAAGCTTCATGTGAAAGGTCTGTCTGATATCCGAGAGAGCAATCTACATGGGCAAGACAAAGTTAACAACATATACAACACATTTCCATTAATAGATTATGCATTACAACAAATGAAATAGTTCAGATGTAGAACACAAGTTAAAGCAACATGCATTACAAGTGTTAAAGATCAGTCTTACAACAGATACAATACATGTGTGAAAATGTGTTGGCCTGTTAGCAGGCTTCTGAATTAAGCGAAAGTTCCAAGACACATCGTTACACCATACATCACTAACCCTGAGTGCGGGGCATTGGAGCCACTACTTACTCCTCAAAGAAAAGATTATAGACTCTCTTGTTTAGGTGGGAGGAGCTGAGGTGGAAAAGTCCTTTGCATGTACAAATGAGGGGGTATTTATAGCCAAGGGTGAAACTGACCCTTGTGGTTGTTCGACTACCCTCATGACCGTTTGGCTTCCATGAATTTTCGACTTACATGAATCTTTGTTCAACAAGTGGGTCCCTTGGACTTCCACATTACATCACATTGGTTGACAACATAGCCCACAATGGAGATGTGGGCGACATGAATCATGACATGACTCAACATGACTTGACATGACAGTGCTAGTACATTCATGCTGCTGCTAGAGTGCATGTTGAGCTACAATGTTGCTGGGTGATGGATGTCTTCATGGTGTATCATAGCTTCACCTCCGCATGGAAAAGTACCCGGGGTCTTCGATGGTCCTTGGTTTGCTTGATGAAGCTTTAGCATGTTGTTCCTTGCTTGCATGCTGGAAGGCTTGATAGGCTCATCTGTTCGCGAAGGTGCATGTTCGTCACGTTCGTTTGCTTAGCATTCTTCGTTCATTCGTCAGTTGGTGAACTTGTACTTCTGCATGTGCTCCCTTCGTTCATCCCATTCGTCATTTTGCCATATTTGTTGGTGTACCTGTACCTACAGTCACTCATGACGAGACGACATCAAATCCAAAACCTCCTAGTCTACCATGGCACATGATTATTTCAGATGCAGGTGACCAGGAGAGGCGACAAGGTTGTGAAGCGGGATGATGGCTTCGGGCACTACTGATGGAAATTGCGCAAGAGTCACTAAGTGATGGAGACGGGAAATCTGAGTCAACAGTGACTGCCTGCGAGGTTTGGCTTGGCTGGGAGGCAAAATTGCGCAAATTTTGGGAGGGATAGTCTAGGCTGCAGGAAAGTAAGGCAGACATGCTCTGTGCATTTTTCAGAATGAATGGGCAGCGGAGGCTAGACAGCCAGATTTGTGCAATTTTCCAGAGGAACGAGACAGGTTGCATGAAGGGTCAACAAGTAGAAAATGCATAGTTTTTGGGAGGAACTGCCTAGGAGATTGGCAACCAAAACTGCGCAATTCCCAAAGTGAACTGGCAGTTGGCTGCTGGGGTCACTGGAAGCCAAAACTACGTAGTTCCTAGAGGGAACTCGCAGTTGGCTACTAGGGTAACTGGCAGCCAAAACTGCGCAATTCTCAGAGGGAATTGGCAGTTGGCTACTGGGGTCACTGACAGCGAAAACTGCGCAATTCCCAAAGGGAACTGGCAGTTGGCTGCTTAGTCACTGGCAGCAGAAACTGCACAATTCCTAGAGGGAATAGGCAGTTTGCTGCTAGGAGCTGCTGGCAGGGAAATTGCACTAAAGCTGGGAAGCCGGAATGCTGATCATCTCTGCGCAATTTCTGAGTTGAGCGGATTGCTGGACAACAGAAGGCCTGCTCATGAAAACTGCACAATTTCTTGGATGAGTAGCCGGTTGACTGTCTGGATGACTGACTGGGAAAACTGCGCAAATTTCTGAAGGAGACAGGGACAAGCACTTGGTGTCTGTCTGGTCTACCTTCACAAATTCCTCAGTGAGTTGAGCGAGTGAGGTCAGTGGCCTTTGCGCAATTTTTTAAGGGAGTCGGTCCCGGGGTGATTGTTGGGTCCGACTGTCTGGGTGGTCAACATGGAAGTTGATTGAACTGCTTGCGGGCAGTGCAACTTGAAAATACTAGCTTGGTGCTTCTGCATTGTTCTGGTTGACAGTGGATCAAGTCGATGGTGGGGTGATGGTACGACTGTCAGAGGGGAGTCTGATCGCTCGGACTTCAACAAAAATGACTAAGTGTGTGAATGATCGAAAGATGCATATGTGATCATGCAAACACACACTCACATGACTCGATGACGAAACGACTCAAACCATCAAGACACACATGTTCAACATGACTGATCGATGGTGCAAGTGATAAGCGCGACACTCGTGATTGACCGTTCATTGATCGAGACGACGATTGCGTGACAATGAATGTGACTTTGTGTGTGAGTGTGACAAATTCTTTCATGGCGAACACAACAAGCACATACGAAGCGGAGACTCCGAGCATAACTAGAACATCGTCGCAAGCATGACTTAGACACCAACATGTAGAAAATTGAATGAAATGAACAAGCAAGATGGATGTGGGGACTCACACGAGCTCATGGAGCGAACCCGCATGTGTGCAATCATCTAGTGAAACTCTAAAAGGGAGGCTCCGAAATTTTGGAGGGTGGTTGTAGCCGCTACAACATGTCCATAATGATCTTTTAAGAATAATGGCTACTAATAAGTCTACAAGAGAAGAGCTACAAAAACTTTTAGACAAATTGGACATAGTATCCCATATCTTGAGTAATGGTGAAGAAATAAAAAAGGCCATAGAAAAGATTAATATTAGGCTTTCAGTTATTGAAAATATCTATTTCATAGTTATAGAACTCTCTAAATAATTCCATTAGCTAGTTAGAAATATTACTGCTTTTGATCCATTCCGACAAGATATCCCTAAAGATGATACTAAGCCTAGTCACAAAAGGAAAAAATCACTTGCTTTGTTTGCTTATGAGGTTGAACCAGAACTACAACATGAATGGGATTTTGGGATATCAGACATTTTGTTTTCTATTTTTGTGAAAGACATGAATACAGTAAGCCATTGGGATCCATTGTTACCAAATAAGCAAAAATATCTAGATATTTTGGCTTTAGGGACTGAAGGTCCTGAAGATTTGATGAAACCATGGGGGAAGCCTCTACAAACACATCAAGGCTAACTAATATTGGGATCCTTGGTATCAGAGGAATGAATAGACTCATAGCCACAATGCCAGAACATCCTATACTTAATATAAGATATCAAAGCAAAGAAGAAATCAAAGAAGCATTATAACTCCTAGGAAATTGGAGTATTGCTAAGAAATCTGAAGATAGTACAATTACTCCAAGGCAGATGGCTAATCTCTTTATTGCAAGGTTTACTGGTCTTACATGGGAATGGTGGCACTGGTTGTCTCAGACAACCAAAGATGAATTCTTAAACTCCCCCACTACTGACAATGATTTACTTGAATCCTTAGGACTCCAATTATATGGTGCTAAGAAATTTGGATTAGATGTAGATCATCTTCAATCTCTCTTTATGTCTAAGAGATTAGGAGATTTGTCTCTTAAGCATAACTATTTCTGTTACATGTAGAAATTACTCATAGGAGCAGGCAAAGCCACTGATCCTACTTATATCAAATATTATATTCACAGTTTACCTGGTGCCCTTCCAAATGTAGTATAGAAATATTTTAAGGATAAAGATATATGGTTGCAAGGCATGACCCTTGCTATGGCAGATTATCCTATAGATGTAGTGATTCAAGAACATTTCCTTGAGAAAAGAGTATTAAAATATTTTAAGAGGTTTAATAGTATGTTTACTCTTCCTTTGTGCAAAAATGTGGGAAAAATGCCAGAATGGGTATATGGTGCTTTCTCAGAGGACATCAGTGCATAAATTCTGCATCCTACTACTACAAATGATGCAAACATAAGAATACAAAATATAAGAACCATTCTTTTAAGTCTCGTTGGGCTCCTGATCTTCCTGCTAAATATTATAAGAGCTCTAAAACCCACTACCATAAACACTCCTTTCCAAAGAAACCTTATCTCAAAAGACAATCTGTCCCAAGAAAATATGGTCTTTGCTATAATTGCCATAAACCATAACATTGGGAAAATAAGTGTCCCAAGAAAACCAAAAACCCTCACCTTTCTACTCTTTTCACTGAAGAGCTCAATCTAGAATGGTGGGATCTCTGTTTTGTTGAGTCTACTACTCTTCCTCCACAATCTGATGATATCATCGTTCTTCCCACTAATGAAGATAGTGATTCTTCTTCCACTATTTGTTATGGTTAAGATATTGAACACCTTGCTGATCAATTTTGTCTTCTAGATCCACAAAATTGGGAAGGAGAAAAGACCCAGACAATTCCTTCTGAAAATCCCCAATATCCAAGTTTTGAAGAATAGTTCCAAAATCTGTAAACTCCAAGGCCACAATATGATATGTTCATGTCCACTATTACCAAACAGAAAAGTCCTAAAGAAAGATCATAAGAAATCTGTCAAAAGCTAGGAACTCTTCCTATTTGGAAAGTACAAGAAAGGATTGCCTTAAGAGCTGAAAGAGACATGATTTTACAACAAGTGGATAGGCCTACCTCTCAACAACTTGAAAGTTCCAGTAGCTCTCCCTACAACGAAAATCCAACTATTTACAATCTCGCTGATCTCTATTCTGACCCCTACAAGAATTATGATAGAAGAGATAAAGAGGCTCTTTTACTAGTCTAGATTAAAGAACAAAAGAAAATAAATAAAGAAGATATAGAAAAGGTCAAAGAGCCTAAAATCTTATTAGAAGCCATCATATTAGAATAAACCGTCTCCTTAGATGAAGAAATGTTTAGGGCCTATGATGAAATTGAGACATATCCAACCTACAAAGCAGGATACAAAAGAAAGAACAAAGGAATTGAACTTAAATAGGAAGGACCTAGAATTGATGATGATAGCATAATAGGCCTTGAACAAGCACATCATACATTATTCTTTGTAGGAGTAATTTCTTCATAAAAGTTTGGATTCATCCAAAAAGTAGAAAGCCACATTAGATAGATTGTCTGATAGACACTGGGGCACAACTAAATCTAATGAGGAAACAAGTCATCCCTGCATGTTTGTGGAAAGAAATGAAATTCAAAAGAATTGCTGTAAATAAAACCGAAGTCATTGTTTTTGGTGAAATTGATCTATTGTTAATAGAAATTGAAGGGAAAAAGTTAGAAGATATATTTTGTGGTGCACAGGGAATTGCACATCACTGTATCTTAGGATCTGATTTTATTAATATGGTTAGCCCAGTTACTTTTGATGTAAAAAGGCATGAGATGACATTCCATATAGATAATAAGCAAGTCCAAATACCAATGTATAGAGATGGTATCTGTAAGAGTAAAATTGTTGAAGAAAAGACATAACAAAAGAGAGGAAATCCAAGATTAGTGGTGAATTATAAACCACTAAACAAAGTTCTCCATCCAATTAGGTACCCACTACCTAATAAGGCTTCTCTGTTGCAAAAAATCAAAGGGAAGGTAATATAAAGTAAATTTGATTTAAAGTATGGATTTTATCAAATTGGTATCATGCCAGAAGATTGACATAAAAGTGCTTTTGTTGTACCCCATGGACAATACCAATGGACAGTAATGCCATTTGGATTGAAAAATGTCCCAGGATAATTCCAAAAAAGAATGGAAGATATTTTCAGAGATTATCCCTAGATAATTGTTTATATTGATGACATTCGAATTTGTTCCAAAAATCTCCAAGAACATCTCAAACATTTGCAGGCATTTTATGATCTTGTATATCAACATGACTTGGTACTTTTTGCAACTAAAATGGAGATAGGAAAAATAAGATTGAATTTATGGGATATAGAATAGCTAAAGGGAAGATTCTTCTCCAAGAACATGTCCTGAAGAACTTCAAGAACTATCCAGATAAGATCCTAGATAAAACACAATTACAGAGGTTTTTAGGAAGTTCGAATTATATCAGACCATTTTATAAAGGGCAAGCCTCTGACATACATATTTTGTAGCAAAGGCTTAAGAAAAATCCTCCAGTGTGGTTAGAAAAAATGACAGCGACAGTCAAAAATATTAAGCAGAAAGTCCAATCCTTATCCCCTCTCTCTCTACCAACTTAAAAGGGTAAATATATATTAGAGAATGATGCATCACAAGAATCATGGGGAGGAATAATACTAGACGAGCTTGAGGGAAAAGAAGAAATATGTGGTTATGCTTCTGGAACTTTCAGAGAAGTAGAATTAAATTATCTGTCTAGCCATAAAGAATTGCTAGTTGTTAAGAAGACCATTTTACATTTCAAACTGTATCTGAAGCCTGTTAAATTCACAATCGGAACAAATTTAAAGATTTTGACAGGAATGTTGAAAAAAAATAGCTCGCTGACAGATAGCCATATCTGTGTACAAAAATGCGCTGTTTGGTTAGAATTTTTTTATTTTTATATTGTACATAAGCCAGGGTATATGAATTGTATAGAAGATATGTTGTCTAGAGAAGCCCATGATAAATCTAACATATCTTTGTTCATGCTATCCAGTGCAGAAATGAAAAAGGTAAAAGAAGATGATTTTAAACGCAGAAAATATTTTTTTTCTCTGCTTTTGAATTTGTTGCAAAAGAATATAGGGACTACCAATGTAAACTTTGAAACGAGAACTATAAACTTAGAACGAGAATTCTACCAAAAAAACCACGAAAAAACATGAAAAACAGTGCTAAAAACGAAAAGTTTGTATACTAGAATGATGGTTTTTTTTTAGGGTCAATTTTGAACATGTTTTAAAAATGGCAGCGAGAATGAATTTTTTGTGCAAGAATTGTGCAAAAAACAACTTGAAAATGAGAAGTGCTAATAATGGAACGATGGATTTTTTTTTAGGGTCAATTTCCAATATTTAAAAAACTGCCAGTAAAACCGAATTTTTATGTACAAAAATTGTGCAAAAAAACCCTCAAAATGAAAAGTGTTAATGCTCAAATAACATTTTTTTTTGTTGGGTAAATTTTCGACATTTTGAAATAATGGTGTAAAAGATTTTGTTATGACTCCGAAAAACATTAAAATTTCAAAAAAATAATGAAAACATAAAATTAAAAAAAAAAATAAAGAAAAAACACAAAAAGAAAGTTTAAAAAAAATACCAAAACGTAAATAAAAATATATATTAAAAACAAAACATAAAATTTAAAGAAGAACCAATCTTACAACAAAAA
>APFE030032333.1:1177-22178 GCA_000404065.3 Pinus taeda | reverse complement strand
TAAAGTGTCAAAATTTGTTAAATTTAGAAAATAATTGTTTACATTTCATACATTAGAAAATTTAAAGTAAAAAAGTAGGTCTTTTAAAAAAAGGGTCTGAGAATCACCACTTTTTAAAATCAGTATGCATATTACTAACATTCTAAAATGTAATATACATAAAAAAATTTAAAGTGCCAAAAACTATGCTCTAAAAAAAATGTGTGTTCTGCATCCCCCTTTTCAAAATTGGGTCACTCTTTTGCTATCTCCATGAAATGGGTAACATTATTAGTTCCCGTTTCAAAGTTTACATTGTTGACTATAAACTTGTCCAAGAATTTATTTCTAGTCTCTTAAAGATAAATATCTTAGAAAAATGGGAAATAAAGACATTTTGGCAAATGAACAATGCCTACAATCAATTAGTTAGAGAAAAACATTAGTTTGGATTCATGAAGAAGATAACTAGTGTTATTGTGATAAAGGATTTGGCACAATTAATTAGACCACTTATTCTCTAATCCTTCAAATGGCTAGGGAAAGAGAAATGGTCATAATTTGCACATATCCTAATAATATGGTGAGGCTTCCATGGAAAGGTTAGATTGAAAATTTTCTTGATAAGTTATGTCCGAGAAAAGATTGGGTACAAAGATGCAACAATTTCATCCTACACTTGTAGGCATATATGAAGGCAGCAACCCAAAAATAATTATGGTTTAAATTCAAACTCAAGCATCTTGGTAGGAAAATCACACCACTAGAGCCTATAAAATATATCCAATATAAAAATCATGTCATAAATCCTAAAGGCAAAGTGATTGGGATTGTAACAAAAGTCGAAGAGCTAAAGCTCCAAGTGGAATACCTCTTCTAAGGGGAATTTGTTTGTGACCCTTGTCCCCTCATGCAGGGATCCGATGTTGAACAATGTTTTTAAGAGAATCTTTATCGAATCCAAGACAACAACACAGAACCAACAAATGAAAATCCTCCAGGACCAAGTACTCAAGATAATTATTCTTTTGATTGTGATAGACCCATAGGGTGCTCATGTGGAGAACCCATGTGCGTCTGTTTCACTGATGAGTGGTAAATCTATACCTTGTCGTATTGGTCAACTCATGTGGAGATAGTTTGTTCCTGTGGGATTTTAGAAAAAGCATCCACTATGTCCTATTTAAAGGTTCAGTGGGATTCCTAAAATCTCCACTGTGTAAGGTTTTCTTTGTCAAAATTGTAACTATTTAAATGTTTTGTGGGACTCCTAAAATATCCACCATGTAAGATCTTATTGGATGAATCTCTGAGACTTGAAGGACTTCTACGAATTTTGATGCAGATTGACCCACATCTCAAAGAATCTATGGAAAAACATGACCTATAATATCTACTTTCAGGATGATTCTCAGTATGTTGTTAGACTGTCAAGGCTGGAGGAGATGCCTTATGCTCCCTCGAGGAATTATAAATCAGGGAAGAGAAGCCTCTTATCCTCATTCAGAGTCAGAGCCAGTCTTGGCTTTTCTCTTGCCCTACAATTGCGCTTAGTGCGATCATGTATGCATCTTGAGTAAATTCAAAGACAAGTCTTAGTTAAGTATTCGACAAGCCTGCGCATGTGCATGAGAGTCCATGTGTGAACCTAAAGTGGCGAGGCTCTTATGATCGTGAGTCTATATTTATCTTCTATCAAGTTTGGAATGTTTGTCTTCAACTGCGATGGTTGCATAGTCTGTAAGACAATTGAGTGTTTGACTCGTACGAGCATAAGAAAAAGATTTGGGAGTTGTGATGCTTATTCTCATACGATTTTATACTTTCAGAATAGGAGTACTCACAGAGAAATGGAGGACATGGCTCTTGAGGATAATTTTACAGGAGTGAAACTAGAAGTGAGTCATATGTGTATCTTCAGTAGTCTAGTGTATGTCCACGTTACTTCAAAGAATAGGACTAAGTTAAAGCCCTCATTTGAGAGGGATTTCTTTTGGATATAGTGAGACTTCAAATCCCTACAGGGTCTAGATTCCAAGACAAAGGAAGTTGGATGACAAGAGGGATGTCAGATTTGAGGAGGGTAGGACCTTGAGGAGGTCACATGAGACGGTCCAATAATGCAGTGGATCAGGAGAAAGTGGCTCGAAAGGTTGATCAAGGATCAACAACACCAAAAACAAGGGGACACAACCTTTAGATAAAGAGGAGGATTGAGATGTTCCTTTAAGCTCTACCATGAGGAATCCAAGAGGGGTTGAGAAGACATTGAGGGATGCAAAGTCTAAACATGTAGAGGCTTCTATCAGGACCTTTAGGGAGATTAGACCACTTACCATATTTTCTAGTTATTTTGCCTTGATGAGTAGCATCAATGAGTCCAAGCCTTCTAACTTTAAGGAGGCAAGAAATCAACATGTTTTTAAGGATTCCATGATGGAAAAGTACAATTCCATCACGAGGAATGATGTCCGGGAGATTGGTGGTCACTTCGTGATGGATCTTCAATATCAAGCATGAAAAAAATGGCATTATCAAGAATTACAAAGTGAGGTTCATGGTGAGAGGGTTAACCTAGAAGGAAGGAGTAGAAAATGAGTAAAAAATTGTTTTTGTTTCTATATATGCACCTATCTGGGTGATAATTTCTATTTCTTTAGAGATGGAGTGGAGGATACATCAAATGGATGTGAAGACTTCCTTCCTCAATAGGGTGATTAGGGAAGAAGTGTATATTGAGTCGCCTCAAGGCTTTGAGGTGCATGGGAGGGAGTCCCATGTGTGTAGATTGAACTAGGCCTTTTACATAATTAAGTAGGATCCTCGCTCATGGTACTCTAGGATTGATGGGTACCTACTTGAATTGAGTTTCAACAAGAGTAATGTAGACTCCAAGTTGTATTATGTACTTGTTTATGGTGAGCCACTTAGTTTGGTACTATATGTGGATGATCCCTTTTTGACATAACCAAAGAATCTCATAAGGATGTGTAAGAGGACCTTTCTCCAGAGTTTGAAATGAAGGACAATGGATTGATGCAGTACTTTTTGGGATTAGAGGTGTGGCAATATGCAAGAGAGATCTTCCTTGGGTAGGGTGAGTATGTAGTTGAGATTATGAGGATATTTAGGATGGAGGATTGAAAGCCATTGTCTACACCTATGCTGACTAACTTGAGGAAGCTAAGTGCTTATGAGGGTGAGTTAGTGGATCCCACCTTGTACACATATTTTATTGGGTCCTTGATGTATCTGGTCAACACTAGGATGGATATTATTTTTGCTATGCACACACTCAGTCAGTTCCTGATGGAGCCAAGGAGGGTTCATTGGGTGGAAGGGAAGCATGTGCTTAGGTATCTTCATGGTATAATGGAGTATGGATTTTGGTATGTCATATTTGGTGGAGTGGAGTTGTAGGGATACACAAATTTAGGTTGGGTAGGAAGTGCAATGGATAGGAAGAGTACTTCAAGTTATTGTTTTAGCTTGGGATCAATTATGATCTCATGGTATAGTAGGAAGAAACACTAAGTGGGACTTAGCTCAACAATGTTGAGTAAACGGAAATAAGTCTAGTGAGTTGTGATGCCATATGGCTTTGCAAGATGCCCACAATATTATTTGGTCTTGATATTGGGCCCACTGTGATTCATTGTGACAATTAGAGTTGCATTAAGCTATCTGAGAATCCAATGTTTCATGATAGGTCCAAGCATATAGAGATAAAATATGACTTCATTAGAGACTGGGTCTAGAGAGGTGTTGTGAGATTGCACACATCTCCATAGAAGAACATGTAGTGGATATTCTCACCAAGTCTCTAGTGAAGGGGAAGTTTGTGTTTTATAGAGACAAGACAGGGGTGGTGGAGAATCCATTTCTTACTAGGAGGGAGTGTTGATTTTATAGCCTCAAAATTTATTCTACGTTGGCTTGGTGTCTTAGCATGTAGAAAATATTTGACTGCCTCTTTAGGTGCTTGCTTGGTGGAGTAAGTAATTTTATGATTTCTTTTCTAAGGTTAACTTAGAAAAAGTACAATAATTAATTTAATTAATTATTGTGGTCTATTAGGCAAAATTTATAAGGATAAATAATAAAATTAATTAGGTGACTCAGATACAATCTCAACCATTGATCTCAAGTGAGGTTTCAGATTTAATCCTAGCCATTGATCACTCAGGAGATTAGGGTTAGGGATTTCAACTCAATGAAATTATAAACCAAGAGTAAGGGAGAGGTGAAGACACAATGGTTGATGAAGCAATTTTATTAAGAGCAAGAGACTTGGTTACACTGAAGAGAAGTGAGTAGAATTACAGTAGGGAAATTTGGGAGATTTTTTCAAAAAAGTCGAAACTAGGAAAAATAGAGGCCAAGTCAGCTGAAGAGGAGGGCCAAATTATTGGAGGAGGGTTGAAATATCTAGAAGCCAAATATCTCAAGTGCACAAAACTCATATGAGGGAAAAAAGAGAGGCTGAATTGTTGGCGAGGGAGGCTAAATTTTCCAGAGGTGAAGTTTCTCCGGTAATTCCAATTTCTAGGGGTCAATTCCCTTGAGGCCGATTTTTCCCAACAGGGCTGAGTTCTAGGTTCCCAACAATTGTATTTTTTTTTGTATTATTTATTGGTCTAGGCCCAAATTTTCTTGAGAAATTCAATATGAAGAAAGATTTTTTTAAGCACAAATTTGCTATTGCAATGTGATTTATTTCTCCATTTTATTTCTAACGCATTTTATTTTATGATTTAATATACTAGTGTGCTTATTTTATCAACAATTACAAAAATATTTGAGATAATTATTTTCTGTGTTTTCATAATACATTGTTGAAGTAAATTGGTTATGGTATAATTTTTTAACAATATTAATAGATACAACCTTAAAAACTAGTGAAAATTTTTCATGGAATTCTATGCCTTCCATCTAAGAGTAACCTTTTACAACCAACTTGGATTTATAACTTTCAAAATTACCGTTCATTCCCTTATTCAATTTGTAGACCCATTTACATCCAACAACCCTTTTATCTTGAGGAACTTCTATCATGTAATGAGTTTTATTCTTCTCCAAGGCATCCATTCCTTCTTTCATTTCCACCATCCATTTGGCACCATTGATATCATCTATTGCTTTTTGATAACAAGAAGGTTCACTATCATCAATAACCAAAGCAACAAATTAAGTAAATTGGTGTACCTTTTATGAGGATTTATCTCATGTGAAGATCTTCTTAGTGTTGGCTATGTAATTTCCACATTTCCCTGAATGTCTTCAAATTCTATGACTTATTTATCACAAAAAGATTCTTCTTACTTCCTTGTGCCTATAGATGGTTGGGTTTCCAACTGAATTTGTTGGTTTTATGGTACCTATTTGTGTACTTGTTCCTATTTCAAAACGTCATCTACATTGTCTAACTTAATGGGAGGAGATTCATCAAATATCAAATCTTTGTTGATGATGATTTTGTGGGAAGTAGGATCCCACAATCTATATCCTTTAGCAAAATCATCATAACCAACAAAGATATACTAATTTGACCTAGGGTCTAATTTAGAATGATGAATCTTAGGAGTAAGTACATAATCTTCGCAACCAAAAAATTTTAAATTTGAATAATCACATGGATGATGTATCCATACTTGCTAGGCCTTGGGATTTGGGTGCACACTTAATTGGATGTGTACGGTGGGAAACACCCTCACTAGAGAAAATCCAACATTTATATCATAAGAATTGCAATGAAATGAAGATTCGAGTTCCTGGTTGTGTAAATCATGCATAAGAAGGTGCACTAAGGCATGAATGGTCGGGATATGGAATGAGGTACTTGTCAGCCAAGGGTAGCACAACATGGTATGAAATAATAGAGTTTGGCATGATGGTGGAAACGTGTGCCAATTAGAAGGAGTGAAAGTTGTGGAATAGAATGAATGCAGTGACAGGCACATGCTCCACATGAAACAGAATGAGAGACATCAATTTTTGGAATGATCACACACCACTTCATTTGAGAGCATGTTTAATCAAATGAAGGGAATGCATGGCATGTTAGTTTGGGAATGTGAATGGATCTGTGCCTTCACATTCCATATATATATGTGTGTGTGTGTGTGCATGCGTGCGCGAGACTTGAATTGAAGAAGCACAAACCAGAGGATCACTAAACAAGGGAGTAAGGAGAACTTGCATAGTGAAGGAACTACAACAAAAGATGTGGCAAAAGAAGTCAGGACTTGGTTTTGGGATGTGGTTGGTATTCAACGTAAGGGGTTGGAGGATCGGTTATTTTCGATCATTGTTTAGAATTAGGAAAAATGTGGTTAGTTATATCCAGATGTTATGGAGAATTTTTAACCTCTCATTTCTATTTGATAAGGGTGAGGGTCTTGCTGTAGGAGAAAACCACCCAAATTTCTGCTATTTTCTAATTATAAGTGCAGGGGTCATGTTGGAGGGTTGAGAAACCCAAAATTTGGTGACAACATACCAAATTTTGGTGATTGTATATTTTAATAATAGGGGGTCATGCTAGAGGGCCAACGCTACTTGAAATTTTGTGTTTTGCATTGTTTAATAACAATTAAGGCCGATGGGTTGTGTCTTGCAAAAAAAATGGAGTACATTTGTGAAATTGTGTTTACTTGTAAATATGTATTTCTTGGTTTACTTGAAGTTTAATAATTCATGATAGTAATGAATGTGACAATGCAATAACTTCTTTCTATGATGATGTTATGATATTTTGCTAAGTAACATAAGAAATGATAACTTCAACACATATTGTATTGTGAGGTGTAGTTTGGGTGAAGTAACTCTACTCTAGTATTAGTTAGTCGTGAAACACGGCAATGTCGCATGCTTGAGGGTCACTATGAACCAAAAGTGCTATGTAACTGTGCATATCACCTAGGGTCGTGACATGTGGTATCAAATCTAAAAGACACATAAGTGTGCTCTTCACCATATGGAGTAGATATTAGAAATGGAGTTGACAAATTGAAGGAACAATTTTTGTAACTCTTCACCACACGAAGTTGGTATTATACTAGGGCATGAATGGATTGGATAGGCGTCTCATGTAAACTAAGATAGGGACATATCCAGGATATTTGTATAGGTTTCTTTGGTAGGTCAAGATGGTGAACACTAGAGGAAGCTCAGTGAACCAGGATGACTCTACAATCAAGGATAGGGTTGCTTCCATTGAAAGTAGTTTAGCATGGATGATGGATTCTATGCATGCACATGGAGATGAGTTTGAGGAAATTAGGAAGGATATAGTTGAAGTAAGGGAAGCCATCCAAGGGTTTCATGTGTACTTGAGGAATTTTCTGAGAATGTAAAGTAGGTTCAAGTCCAAACATCGAAGGATCGTGTGAAGCACATACAAGGCTAGATGGCCTTTCATTTTGTTTTGACATCAGATGGGGCCAATATGATTGTAGTATTCAAGAAGTTTGTTGGATGGGGTTCATAGATTTGTCTATGATAAGGGAAAGGGTCGTTCCAGAAGACTGAACCATCTGAAGTTCTATTGTTTTGTAATTGTAAGTGCAGGGGTCGAGCTAGAGGGTTGAGCCGCCCAAAATTTGGTGACAATGTATCAAATTTTGATGACTGTATATTATAATGAGAGGGGGTCATGATAGAGGGAAAAAACTACTTTAAATTTGGTGTTTTGCATTATTTAACAAGAATTAAGGTAGATGTTTCATGTCTTGCAGAAAATTGGAGTACATTTGTGAAATTGTGTTTACTTGTAAATATGTGATTTCTTGGTTTACTTGAAGTTTACTTGAAGTGACAATGCAATAACTTGCTTCTATAATGATGTTATTATATTCCACTAAGTAACAAAAGATATGTTAGCTTCAACACATTTTATTGTGAGGTGTAGTTTGGGTAAAGTAACTCTATTATAGAATTAGTCAGTTGTGAAACATGTTAGGTTGCACGCTTGAGGGTCACGATGCACCAAAAGTGCTATGTAACTATGCATAGATCCTAGGGTCGCGATAGGTGGTATCAAAGCTAAAAGTCATAGAAGTGTGATATTCACCACATGGATTAGATATCAAAGCAGAAGTTGTTGAAGTGAAGGAAAAGCTTGTGAAACTCTTCACCACACAAAGTTGGAATTATATTAGGACAAGACTGATTGGATAGTGGCTCTGTAAAATGTAGTAGGGACATATCTGATATATCTGTGTATGTTTCTTTATTAGGTAAAGATGGTGAGCACTAGAGGAAGCTCAGTGAGCTAGGTTGACTCTACAACCACGGATAAAGTTTCTTCCATTGAAAGTAGTATAGCATGGATGATGGATTATATGCAAGCACATGGAAATGAGTCTGAGGAAATCAGGAAGGAGATAACTGAAGTAAGGGAAATAATCTGTGAGGGTGCAAGTGTATTTGAGGAATTTTTTGAGAATATGAAGTAGGTTCAAGACCAAATATGGGAGGATTGTGTGAATCACTTAGAAGTCTAGCTGGCCTCTCCTTTCTCTTTAAGACAAGACAGGGAAAATATGGTTGGAGTATTCAAGAAGTTTGTTGGAAAGGATTCATAGGTTTGTATATGACAGTTAAGTTGAAGGAACCAAAATCTATGATGGAACTAGAAGTGCTAAGGTGTGTGATAATTTTTGTTGGGATGTGGAGTAGATGGGAGGACGCTCTGACAAGGCCAAAGTGAATACTATTTCCATCTATCTCATAAGAATCGTGAATTTGTGATGGAGGAATTGAGTGGAAGACTTGGCATCTAGTCATATCACTTAGAAGAGATAAACTTGGGTAGAGTTGAAGACAACTGTGAATGCTTAGTTTAGACCAGGGAATCAAGTGTGGGTTTATAGAGATCACCTTATGGTATTGAAGTAGATAGGGAGGATCCAAACCTACATCAATGATTTTTTTTGCCTTATGTTGGATATTAGAGAGATGTTAGATGAGGATTGCATATATCACTTCATCGGTAGATTACAACCATGGGTAAAGAAGGAAGTGAAGAAATAAGGTGTCTAAAATCTTGCAGAAGCCATTACTACAATAAAGAAGCTCTTGGACTACTAGATATATTACAAAGACAAGGAAGAAGGTTGTGGTGATAAGAGCAAGAAGAATAAAGACAAAGGGAAGTTTAAGACTTCCAAGGAATGCAAAGAAAAACAAGCAGGTGTCGTGAAAGAGAAGAAGCCTATTATATGTTGTATATGTGCAAAGAACCAGTTGTAAAGGAATTTCCAAATGAATATGAAGGTAGCTACCATGGAGCAAGAGGAATTATTAAGAGTGAGCATGTTTCAGTTGTTGAGTTTAGTATATGCATAGAGAAAAGAGTAGAATAAGGTTAAGGAGAGGACCAAACTTGATTGTCTTGATGCAGACTTGTGTGGAACTCATGTGACAACTATGGTTAACAGTGGGGCCACCCACAACTTTGTGAAATAAGATGTGGCAAGAAAACTTGGACTTAGATTCAAGCGTGTTAAGACATCCTTTAACGCCATTACTCTAGGGATATGCATGTGATTGGAATAGTTGAGGATGTTCTTGTCAGTATAGGAAAATGGCAAAGGAAGGTGGACGCTACCATTGTGTAGTTAGATGATTATCATCTGATGTTGGGACAATAATTATTGATTGATGAAAAGGTTTTCCTTGTGTCTCATATGTAGTGTCTATTGATTCTATTAGGACCAGACATGATTTTTGTGAGAACTCAGAGGGTAGATCTGATTTCAAAAATTAGGATGGCCATTATATATCGGGATGGGGAACAATATTGTGGTGTTGTGCATGGAGCTATGAGTAGTGGGGAAGTATAGTTTATTATCTCTTAGCATATGGAGATCATCACAACATTGGAAAACATAGTTGAGGAATTGGAGACAAAGTAAGAAAGTTGGAGAATGAATTAAAAATTGTTGTTTCAACAAAGAAAACAACAATAGGACTAATGTTTCAAGCATGTTACTAGGAGGATGTGCCTTTATATCAAAAGGCCAAGGATGAGATTGATTCATTCACAAAGGGCCGAGGAGCTTGGCCGTGTGATCTAGAGTTGGAGTGGCTTGTTGAAGAAGTAAAATGCAAGATAAGTTCTATCCATCATTATTGAGATATGTGACTGAGAAGTATGGAGGAGTACTTCTAGGAAGACAGATGGATACCAAAGATGGAGGTGGTGGTTGCTATAAATACTGTGCCTCGTCTTCACAATCAACACATGAAGAGGTAGTTCACTATAGTAGATGGATGGTCAACTAAGTCATGGGGTACCTAGGGTGGTACTCATATTAGATATGATCCATGAGGTGATCCAACACATGGGTTATATGCATGCTTCATTTCCATAGAAATAGTTAGATGCATCATCCAGAGAGGCAACACTTCATGATACATACTTCAACGAGAGATGATAAATGAGTTATGACTTGGAGTATTATTGAGGACGATAATATTTTTGAATGGAGGAGGATGTTAAGCCTAAGGAGTTGGATGCACACTTAACTAGGTGTGCACATTGGGTGATACACTCATCACAAAAAAATTGATGTTTGTATTGCAAGAGGTGTAGTAGAGCGAAGATTAGGGTTTACAGTTATGTAACTTGTGCACAAGCGAGCACACTAAGACGTGGATTTTTGGGAGATTGGGGCGACAGAATTATGTGCATGTTAATTGAGGAAACATGACATGGCATGAAATGGTAGAGTTGGGCATGGTAGTTGTCACGTGCGCCAATTGAAATGGGTGAATGATGTGGAACATAATGGCTGTGATGATGGGAATGTGTGCCACATGAAATAGAATGAGGGGTGTCCATTGGTGGAATGACTGCACAATAGATTAGCTAAGGGCACATTTAACTAAATGAAGGGCATGCACAACAAGTTATCTTAGGAATGCGAAAGGGTGTCTCCCTTCACATACCCCTCGTCACAACATAACTATGCATAGTCCCCAGGTTTGTGAAAATACCTCTTTAGGTATTTTGGAAATTTATTGCAATTGATGATGATCTATTTACAAGATAACACGCATAAGTGAAATTTTATGTCCACAACTATTATTGAAAATTGACATTCCTAAGCATTCTTCTTGCTCTTTCTGGAAGAGTCTTGTTCATGTGTTCTACTATGCCATTTTGTTGGAGAGTATATATAGTGATTTTGTGTCTTATGATCCCAACTTCTTTATAATTCTTTTCAAATTCTAAATAAGTGAACTTGCCTTCATTATCCATTCTTAAACATATGCTTATTTTTTCCATTTTCTTTTATACCATTACTCTAAATTATTTAAATGTGTTAAATACTACAACTTGTATTTTTCAAAACATAAACCCACACTTTTCTAGAAAAACCATCTATAAATGTTACAAAATATGACAATGCTCTAAAATAATAGTAGTGGATGGCCCTGAAACATCATAATGAATATAATCAAGAATTCCTTTAGTAATATGGCTGCCTAATTTAAACTTCTATCTACATTGATTTCCAAATATACAATGTTTGCACAAATTTAAATTCAAAGATTTCAAATTTGGAAGTAATTTGTAGTTCATTAGTACTTGTATTCCTCTCTCGCTCATATGATCCAATATTTGATGCCATAAATGAATGGATTCATCTACCTCCTCAAGTGCCACTCTTGCTTCATTGATCTAGGTACTTCCTTCTAGATTGTAAAGGTTTTCTACCTTAGTTGCCTCCATGACCAGTAGAGTGACCTTAGACACTTTTAGTGCTCCACCTTGACCTATAAACTTATGAAATCTATAATCCAATGCTAACAAAGAAGTTAAATTATTCTTTAGTTTAGGCATATGTTTAACATCTTTTAATATTCTTAATTACCATCAAACTTTTTAATTTTGACACTTCCACCCTAACAATAGTATAAGAAATATTATTTCCCATAAGAAAAATTCCACCATAAACTTCTTCATATGAAGAAAATCAATTTCTGTGTGGACACTTTAATGAGAAGCACCATAATTTAACAACCAACCTTTGTAGTATTGAGGAACACTACTCATAGACAAAACTTTTCTAATCATACTTGAGCCTAATTCACCCAAATTTGCTTCCTTTTTCGAGTCATCTTTGGATTCTTGTTTTTCCGAGCAATGCTTCTTGAGATGCCCAATCTTGTTGGAGTACAAACATATGAGTTTACTATTTTTTCCTTTCAAATTTGATATGGATGTACCTCTCAAGTTTTCTCTTTTCTTATACCAACCTATAGCTACAATTGCTTTTAGTGTGGATGTATCAATACTTTATTTATTCCTCTTCTCTTTAGACTACAATGCTCCAATAATAGAATAAAATTTAAGAGTTTAAGTTTTACCAAAGCTAATGGAAGTTACAAAATTATCCCAACATTTAGGAATTGAACACAACAATGTAGCTATCTTATCTCCACCATCACTTTTAACATCCACACTATTCAACTATCAAATAAAAGTATTAAACACATTCAAGTGATCTGAAATTTTTGTACCTTCTTTCATTTTTAGACTGTGTAGATACATTTTTAAATAGATATGATTTGTTAATATTTTCGTCATATAAAGGACTTCTAACTTGGTCTAGAAGCCTGTTGTCATCATTTGTTCAATGATGTTAAACAAGACATTGTCAGCTAAACATAATCAAATTACATTGATGTCTCTGGCATATACATCCTCCCACTCTTCATTGGTCATCATTGTAGGCTTGTTCCTTCTGAAACCATTGGTTTACTAATAAATCCCTCATTTTAAGTTTCCACAATTCTAAGTTGTTTTTCCATTAAATTTTTCAACTTTGAATTTAATATTTGTCACCTTTTCCATTATTCTCTACACATAGACTCTCCTCCCAAATCAATTTTTTTTCTTTTAAATGTATAAATTGGGAACAGTATTTAGAAAACCCCAATCTAAAAAACTCTATTGTTCAAACCCCAAAAAAACTTGTTTCTCAACATCAATTTCTTAAAAGTTTTGATATATACAATGAAATATTAATATCCTTTCTTTTTTTTTTAAATAGGGTTTATTGTCTTAATATTTTTTGAAATAAACTTCATGGAATAAAAATTAAGTGTACTCAATATTCCTTTGCCACAACATTGGCTAGCATTTCATACTCTGATCCATGAGAAACTTCTCCACAACATGCCAACTTTCATTTTTGTGCAATGACCACACATCCACAATGCCTCCACTCTCTATGTGGACTTTCCTTCATGTAGTTATGCAAACAACGATTACTTTACTTTCATTAATTGACTAGAATATGGCTATGAATTTCCCTTCAATCCATCCCTTCAAACCCTCAAGGAATTGTTCAAATTGATTGTGTCATGGACTCAACTTCTCCTTTATATTCATTGTAACTACTCCACTGGCTAGGGTTTAGGCGACTATAGATTGACATCATGTCAGTGGATCTATTTTCTCTACATAAATCCTCCACTAGTCTATGTTCTTTGCACCTCTATGAGAGTTGGCTTCTACTCCTTAGTGATGACTCAACAAACCAAAATGAACTCAACCTCTAGAAGTTCAACTTGGTTACCTTTGTGTAGGGGCTATATAGAAACATAAAAAAAACTATGCATGATCTCACAGTGGCTCACTCCTCACACAATAAACATGTTGGGTGTGGAGCATGATTATCTTCTTGATTTTTCAGAGGTTTTTGTTTTAGTCGCGTTGGATCCCTTTTCCTAACGGGGCGGAAATGCCACCCGTTTAATTGTCATCATAGGGGTTTAGGGGGCCGACGATAATGTTATGATCCCCCCATGGTGGGGGTTCAAGGGAAGTGCCCCTGAAGCTAAAAATTGATGAAAGATTTCCTTTTAAAATATTGTAATTTCGTAGTCAATCTGGGTCATTCACTAGGTGGATGATATGATGGTAGAAGTTATGTTAATTTAGGTTTTTTTGCCCTAGAAGGCACCCCTTCAATTTATATGAGGGAATTGTATTGTGGTTGCATATTATTATTCTGAGCGAGAGAGAGAGGAGGCTGCGTGAAAGCGATGAGGAAAATATAGCAGATCTAATGTAGGTTATATCACTTGATTTTGTTGGATAATATAAAAGGAAGGATTGGTTGTTTCATCGTGGACATAAGCCACACTAGGTGAACCACGTATATCTGTGTATCTCTCATTTTATGTGTTTATGTATTTGTCTTTCCACAATATTTTATGTATTTTATTGCTTTGTTAATTAATTTCTTACAAAACTTTGATTTGAACCCTTTAACTTTGCACACTGATACCACTGCTTGGTATTCAGATTCTGTACTACATTTAAGACAAAAATAATGATAAAAATAGGCAGAACAAACATGGTTTTATGTAGTAAAACCCTGACGGTTTATTAACGAAACATCCATGAGAAAGGAGAGGACTTTATTGTTAGGAGAACATTTAAAATCAGGCTTACCACCTCTTCAATGTCACAAACTTCATAAAAATGAAGTACACTTTGTTACTTGATTATTATAAATATAATTTGGTTCCAAAAATCAACACTATTATAGTATCTATGAAAAAATTAGTTAGCTAAATTCAATATTCACATTTTCTTTAATAAAATGTTTGTCATACTGTAACAGTTCAATTTCAAAATAGGGACTCCTATAGCAGTTTGCAACCTGTCTTCTAAACTCACTTAGATTTGCAGTAAATTCATGATTTTCCTTAAGTATTGTAATGCTCCTAGAACCCTGAGAATGGAACTTAGAGATAGAGAGACCTTGTAGATGCCTTTATTTGATTTGTTGTAGAAACTACTTTTTGTAAAATTCGGGTTTACTCTTTGCAATCTTTTGTTTCAACAATATGTTTTATTTCCTTGTAAAATAGAATAGGTGTGCTTTCATTTGATTGCAAATAGATTGATTTTCCTTCCTTTATTTCAAATAACCTAGGTTTGTGTGCTATCTTTCTTTCAACAAGTTATTTTCTATAATTTCAGATTTATTACAGTATAAACTAATCCACTAAGTCTTTGTACATATAAACTTCAGTATGGTATTTCCACCTATATAATAGTTAGCAAAAGGAAGAGGTAATTCCTGTTTCACATATAGTTCCAACCACTCTTATGTTTGTATGAACCATGGGTTGAAAAATAAAGATGATACCCTTGGGAGTTGAAGCATTGTTGTTGTAATATTGACATACATCACTTTTTGGCATTGTTTCCAGGGGAGGTGTCAAAGTATGAATTGTATTTTTCTTTATTTGATCCGCACTTTCTTTCATTTCATCTCCTACAAAAATAAAAAAAACACATTATCATATTCCTTCAAAAAAAAGAAAAGAAAAAAGAAAGAAAGAATTAGGGACAAAACAAGAAAAGTCTTACCAAAAACCCTCACTTCCACTAGGAGCTAGCCTCTTTCAGCTGACTGTGAGCCTCCTACTCTATTCATAGGGACCTTTTAGGCCATTTTTGGTGAGCAAGAAAGGATATTTGAGGAGCTTGTAGAAGGAGAAAGACCTTCACATTGTTGTTTTTCCATGGTACTGGAGTCTAGGATAAAATATTAAATCACTGACGCTACCAATCCAAGTATCACAACAAGACTCCTTTGCACAATGGAATAATATACAATAGTTGTTACACGGTATTTTTTCACCGTCCCCGTTACCCCTTTTCCCGTACATTGGA
Organism: Pinus taeda; assembly: GCA_000404065.3. Lineage (NCBI taxonomy): Eukaryota > Viridiplantae > Streptophyta > Pinopsida > Pinales > Pinaceae > Pinus > Pinus taeda. The sequence continues at coordinate 6,493 of APFE030032333.1, read as the reverse complement.
GGACTTATTCCGGGACCTGTGAGAAGTGACATAACCTGAAAACACTTGCATTGTATCCCCTTGAGTATGTACTCCATATGCCCTGAAGACACCTTATGCAAAATACCCATAAAAATAGCTCTTTTTCCATTGGCGCTGTTCCACAGTGTATCACTCGCGCCAATGGGGGAAATCCTCCAAAGAGGGCGTGCCAGCTAGCGCTCTGTCTCAGAGTCGCACTAGCGCCAACCCAGTTGGGTAAAGTTTTTAACAAACAAACTTCCGAAGGTTCCTTCTAACCTATCCATGAAATGATTATAGTTTGAGTTAGTTCAGTTGGGCTTTGTATCTCCCAAGGAGGGAAGTAGTTCTCCACCTCTCATGGAAGCTTCCTAATGATAAGGACAATCCCATGAATTTGGTTGATGGTATTATCTACTCCTCCTACCTCTATATAAGCTTGTTCTTTTCCCTTTGACAAGCTAGTTAGTAATTCTACTCTTCAAGCTCCCAAATCTAAGTCCCAAAGTCTGAGAATTGCTAAGCTCATGCTACAAGAGGCCTTGTTCATCCCCATATGGCTATATCTTTAAGGAGGAGATCCATGTCCAAGTAACCAAGGAGAGAGAGGCTTGTTCCCCATCCCCTACAAGCTTTGCAAGGAATGTGTTGCTGATCACCCAGCCAAAGGAGGATTTGACATCAGAACTTGGTTGTGTTCTATTTTGTTTATCAATAATAATAGACGACTATCATTATGGTTCCACTCATGTGTCTTTATAATGATGTTTGAGTTGTATCCTTTCTGACTGATACATAGTTGCATTTCTTGGATTTTATGCTTGTATTTGTCTTGTTCTTTGCATGTGCAGGTGTCTGTTCACGAGGATCGTGAGGATTGTGACCAGCTGAAGCGAAAGAATGGAAGTGACGACTCTTCTACGAATACTAGCGTTGGATTCGAGGTAGGCTCTCATCATTGGCCTTTACTTTGCAATTAGGAACCTGCGTGTTAGCATTGTTTGATTATTGCTAGACCCCATTTAGGCTAGTGGGATCACCTCTATCCGCAGAGGGGATTTACCTGTACAACAATTTGGCGACTCCGCTGGGGAGTTGGCTTTTTCCTTGTTTGTTTATCTTGTCTTGTTGTTTGATTTGTAAACTTTAGACGGAGCCTGAAGTCTGGCCAGATAGCCTTCTAAACACTATCTCTTTGCATTAGCGAAGTAGATCAACGCTACTTCAGTCTATCTTCGGTTTGGTTTGCAAACTGAACGACTTGGAACTTGCCTTGTTCCTTGATTGTTTCCTTGGTTTCTCCCGCTTGTTTAGCCTTCTGGATTGAGGCCTTGTGTTGCTTCTTGCCGCTTGGTGTACCTGGGTACTGTTGAATTAGCTTTGGCTCGTTTGTTTTTTATTTTTCCATAGCAAACTCGGCTGGCGCTCTTTTATAGCGTTACAGTCGCACCAGTTGGCGCATGTTGCTCATTGACAACCCGCGCCAATCCCTGAAAGGCGCTAGTTTCCGTCTGACAGTCGTGCCAAGCCTGGGAACTTTTGAAGTTTGCTTGGTTTTGAGCCTCCTGAGCTTGGTTTTTGTTCTGGGTACCTTTTTTTCGACTGCTTGAGTGTGTTGGAGTCTTGTTTGACTGGTTTTGAGTCTCTTTTTTGAGAAATTCTTAATTTGATTTCCTTTGGTCATTACTTGGAGGTTTTTCACAGTCTCTTCACAAGTTTGCATCTTTTTGCTTTTGTTTTTGCAAAAAAATTTCCCCCTCATTCGCCGGCGGCGGGGGGGGGGGTAAATTGTGTATGAGTGTTAATCGCCTTTGAGTATTTTTATTTTTTGATCTTTTGAACTCTCACCAAATTTTCTTGATTTGCAATTGATTGGTTCTTAGATTACATTAGAATCATCTTGTGTTTGAGAATTCTCTTGCATAGATCACACTTGCATAATTAGAATTCTCATTTTCAGAGTGTGCATAGATTACATTTGCATACTTTTCAAGTGAATTGTGCATAGATTACCTTTACCCTTTGGATGTTTGCCATTTTCTATCGATTTCACATTTCTAGCTCTAGGGCATCTAGTGGCTTTGTGTGTCGAGCCTTCCTCAGGTGTTTTGGTCTTCTAGTGGTCCACTCGACTCTTTGATTACTCCCTTGCACTTCTTTGGTAGTTGTGAATCGTTTCATTGCGTTATTTGAGTGAGTTGCTTTGTTTTCATTTGAATTCCGCTTTGTCTCACTTTGAGCCTAGATTACACAACTCATTGGTGTTTTTGGGAATTTTCTCGTTCTTTGGAGGTTTGTTTGGTGATTTAGGGAACTAAATGTGCTTGTATTGAGTGGAATTTGTTTGTCATCATTTCTCAAAGTTTGTTTAGTGCATTTTGCCATCAACAAAAAGAAAAAATATCTTTTGCTTTGTATTAGTTAATGAGAATTAGAACTTTTCATTTCGATTAGTGATTAGTGATCTTAAAGAAAAGTTTTCTAATTTGCATTAGCTGCATTAGGGAAGTTCTTTGTTGTTTTGTGATCATTTCGTTTGCGTGAAAGCTCTTGAACTCTCTCGTAATTAGCATTCATCGAATGAAATGACATGTTTTGGCATATAGATTGCATTTAGGAAATTTTGAGAGATTACATACGGTAGGACCTGAAAACCGAAACCTAACACAAGATCAACTTTAAAATAAACTGAATGAATCTAACAACACATTGGAACATAACGATCACATTCTAGAGGTCTAGGCTAGAGACTTGCTTCGGCGTCCTTAAACCTAGTCACTTTTGTTTCCACTCAAGGTTGGGTGATTCCTCCTTTTGTGACTCAACTGTGGTCTAGTACGGACTTGTGCTCCCACATACCGTCGAGTATATGGGGAGACTCCACTAGGTTATCATCCTTTATCCATAGGAAGCCGTGTCTGCCGCCTTACAACCTGTAACGCACCGAACACAACATTCAGGAAGATTGACTGTCGTACGGAAAGTCCTTGGTTTTCATATGATTGCTAAGGTTTATATGCAGTTTTACGGATTGTCTGGTAAACCCCTTGCCTAGTTCTCCAGAGTATTCACTTTTTGATCCTTTTCGGACTCCCTAAAAGAAAAGGCTCACCTGATCATTTGTCACTTCAGGCTCATTAAACATTCGAAGGCGACTAGAGTCATCTTTTGGTCCTTTTCTCGACTCTCTAAAGATGAAAAGGTCAAGTTATGTCCTTGTGTCTAAAAATTAAATTACCTGCAATCACATGCCCTGTTAGATTTTGTTTGTTGGCCATTTGATTGTGTGTCTTGGTTCTTTTTCAACCCCGTATGTGATTTTTCAGTTTTGATGGCAACCTTTCTAGAGTTCACGAACCCAGAAATCCCCTCTGACGGGAATCCTAGTCATTTTCCTCCTTTTGGGAATGTTGGTGCTCCTTACATGGCGACGTTGTCCCTTCCTAGGTTAACTGTTGGGTTGCCTGTTTGGTTGTTCTCAACCTCCGTGGTCCCTAATGTCTCAAGTACTGCTCAATCAGTTCCTCCACCCGAACAACATCATGTTGATTCCAAGGTGGACCTCTCCCCTTCTTTGCCTGTTTCTACATCTTCATCTTCTACTTCGCCTGGTGAAAGTCTGGATTCAAGTAACTAGGTGGCTAAGAAGAAGAAGAGGAAGATGAAGAAGAAGAAGTCGTCTAAGCGAGAGGTTACAAGTACACCTTTCCTCCGCGTACATCTCAGGTCAGAACTCCTTCTGCTCCTCCGCGGAAGGTTAAGTTTCCTTGTAGATTGTGTAAGGGAGACCATCTTCTCTGGGATTGTCCTCGCCTTCCTAAGGTCTTAGAAGTATGGTCTCGCAATCCAGCCTACCCCTCATCGTCCTCTGAAGCTCATGGCGATGCTACCTTACCAATTGGCAACGGTAAGAAGAAAGGGAAGATTTTTTTCCCCTGTAGGCTATGTGAAGGCAACCATCCCCTTCACCTTTGTCCGCTCATGGATAAAGCTTCCGCTGTTTTGGAAAGTCTTACAGCTTCTTCACCCTAGCTCCCGGTTGGTTATCAGAGGCTCTCTTCAGATCCTCTCACTGTCGACAAAGAGATTGTTTTAGATCCTTCTCTTGTCCATCCTCATCTTTCTGAACCTGGCTGTGCTAAGCCTATTCCAGACCAACCATTGGTTGGAGAGAGTGTCAAATTGGGTTCACCACCTATTGATCACTCTATTCTGGAAGAGCATCATGATCATGTTCTTCTCGTCTCGTCAAATTCTCCTGAGTCCGAAAACGACCCTCCTATCCCAGATGATTCAGAGGGTCCTTCTTCGGTTCCGTTAGAGCAGGGGGACAATCATATGATTCCCCCACCAAGTAGTTCAGTCGTTTCCTTCGACTGGAGTCACCTGACTGCTTGCCGCCTTCCATCCCATTGCCTTTCCAGATTACAGTACATGCCTATGATAAGGTAGTACCTGGCACTGTCTTGGATGAGGGTGCATCTGTCAGTCTTATGCCTTCCACTACTTGGCAAGCTTTGGGCTCCTCACAACTTGTGTCGGTCGCACAGAATCTGATGGCGTTTGACGGAGGAACTAGTCAACCATTGGGGATCCTCCCACAGTTCCCTATTACTTTGGGAGGCAAAACTGTCTGTATCGACGTACTGGTTACCCAAGGTGCTTTAGATTTCAATCTTCTCTTTGGTCGTGACTATGTTTATGCCATGGAGGCCCTTGTCTCTTCACTTTTCCGTGTGGTTTGCTTTCCACACGATGGAAGAATCGTGACTATCGATCAATTATCGTTCTTTAGTCCCCCGGTCCCTCCTGTGCAATTGTCATCCCCTTCTGGTTTTTATCCACCAGTTGTATCTTCCCCACCGTAGGTCAACTACGTGGCTACATATCCTGTGCCTGTATCCAGTGATGCCATCGTCGTGCATAGTGTCCTGGGGGCATTGGGTCCTAACTTCCAAGATGTGATCCTTCCACCAGGAGTGTCACTCTTGGAAGCAATGACTTCTTGTTCATTATGATGAAGTTCAGACGGAGCATAGTTCGCTTTCCTATGTTAAGCTCCTTAAAAAATGAAACTAGGTCTGGTCGGAGCATAGTTCACTTTCCTATGTCAAGCTCCTTAAAAAATGAAACTGGGTCTGGCCGAGCATAGTTCTTGATCTTGTGTCAAGCTCGTTAAAAAATGAAACAAGGGTTATGAGGATAGTTCTTTTACTGTGTCAACCTCATTAAAAAATGAAACAACCCCCTTCCCAAATCGAGTCTTGTGCTTACGATCTCGTAAAATTCAAGTCGAGTATTTCCAAGATCTCGAAA
>APFE030032331.1:0-10568 GCA_000404065.3 Pinus taeda | reverse complement strand
CCAATAAAAATGCATTTCTCCCCTTTGCTTTCCAACTTCCTCCTTAGCTGATCTGAAATGTGTGCATAAGCCACACATCCAAAAACTCTCATGTGGGTGACTCATTGCTTTCTCCCACTCCATGCTTCTTCCGGCACTCTATTCATCACTGCTTTTGTAGGACACCTGTTCAAAATATATGATGCACAATTTACAGCTTCAACCCAATAGTCATTTGGAAAATGCTTTGCCTTCAGCATGCTCCTCGCCATATCCATGATGGTTCTGTTCTTCCTTTTAACAACTCCATTTTGCTGTGGGGTGTACCTAGCTGTAAATTGCTTGTGAATTCCATTTTCTCTACAAAATCGTAGGAATTCCTTAGAGATATACTCACCTCCTCTGTCAGTTCTCAGAACTTTGATATGCAGCTCGCTTTGATTTTCCACAAGTGCTTTGAAATGTTGGAATTTTTCAAACACTTCACTTTTATTCTTCAAGAAATAAACCCAAGTTTTTCTTGTAAAATCATCAATGAATGTTAAATATTGGCTGCCTGCTAGTGATGGAGTTTGCATCGGTCCACATACATCTAAGTGGACAATCTCTAAGGGTGCCTTTGCCCTTATGCTTTTCCCTAATGGAAAACTTTCTCTGTGTTGCTTCCCCAAGATGCAGCCTTCACAAAGGCTGTCTGGTTTCTCTATCAATGGTAATCCTCTTACCATCCCTTTTCTGCTCAACAAATTAAGACCTCCAAAGTTGACATGTCCAAATCTCAAGTGCCACAACCAATTTTCATCCTTTGGCACGCTTTGGAGAGCCTCTTGGGTAATCGCTACAATTACTTCTTTGTTTTTCAAATCTGCTCTAATTCTAAGAGGGAACATTCTATTCTTTGTCATCTTCACTTCAGCAATGCATCGTTTGCCGGGCGCCCTATCCATGATGGTGCATACATCATTCACAAAATAAACATTGTAACCCTTATGGACAAGTTGTCCAATACTCAAGAGGTTACATCTCATTCCATGGAAATAGTAGACATCTACTATGGTTTTCTTTTTACCCTTCTTTGTAAATATTTTGACATTTCCTTTTCCCATAACAGAAATTTTGCTATCAGTCCCAAGTGTGACTTCGGATTTCACATTTTGATCTAAAGCAGAAAACAAAGCTATGTTTCCTATCATATGGTTGCTACAACCTGAGTCTAAAAACCATATGTCTTCACTATTTGTTTCAGCCATGTTACAAGCTAACAACACATTATCTTGACTGATGTTTTCTCTAGTGACATTTGCATTTGATCTAGTATTCATATCATGTTGCTTCTTCCTACAATCATTGGCATAATGCCCATATTTTTTACAGTAATAACATTGGACATTGGATTTATCATACCTTTGTCCTTGAGCATGATGTTGACCTCTTTGTTGGCTACTGCCTTGGCCTTGGTTCTGATTTGGGTTGCTGCCTCTTCCTTGAGCATTTGCTGGACTGTTCCTTCCACCTTTGTTCTGGCTTTTGCCTCTTCCTCTTTTGTTTCATCTGCCTTGACCTCTTCCTCTTCTAAAGGACATCTGGGTCTTGAAGGCTTGCTCTAGAGATGAGTTTTCATTTCTACTCAACCTATGCTCATGTGTTATCAGTGATGCATGAAGTTCATCAACTGAAAAGTTTGAGAGATCTTTTGTCTCTTCTATGGTGGTGACAATCACATCAAACTTTGAGGGTAGGACCCTCAAAAGTTTCTCCACAATCCTCCTTTCTTCAAGAACTTCTCCATGATTCCTCATTTGTGTGACCAAACCAATCACATGTATGAAGAATGAGTCAATGTTAACTGACTCCTTCATGCAAAGATTTTCAAAATCTCTCCTCAGCAACTGTAGTTTTGTTGTTTTCACTTTCTCCATGCCTTGATAGGTTGTCTTGAGAGTTTGCCATGCTTCTTTGGTTGTCTTAGCTGCTGCTATCCTTGGAAACACACTCTGGTCCACAGCTTGATACAAAAATACACAGGCTTTTGAATCCTTTTTCCTATTGCTCTTCAGCAGATCTTTCTCTGTCTGAGTTAACCTATTAAACTCATTTTCATCTATTGGTTCTTCAAAACCATCTTGAACTATTTCCCATAAATCTTGACAGGCAAAAAGTGCTCTTATGGTTATTGCTCAATAGTCATAGTTTTTCCCATTGAACTGTGGGAATTGAGGATTAAACATACCCATGCTGGTGTTGGCCATTCTAGCACTTTTTAACTATGATTCAAATAACTGACTGTGTTTTTTTTTAAGAATACTCACTGTTCAACAGTAACACAGAAAACTAGCTGAGAAATACCTGGATCCTTTTTTACTGAGACTTCACACTCTGCTGAGAAACTGCTGCAGCTAAAAACTCCTTCCTACAGCTTCTTTGACACCTTCAAAGAGCTTGGACAGGCTTTGATACCACTGTTGGGGATTTTTCTGGTAAAATCCCAAAAACAAACAAACAAACTTCACACAAAGACAATGCTATGTTTTTCTCCAGGATCTTTTGCACAGGGAAGCTTAAAACAAATTCTGAGAACAGAGTATTACACACCCATAAAAGCCTTTATATTCATTAATAAAAACTGATACAAAATTCATCCTCTTTCACTCAGAGGGATTCACCGAAAGAAATTCAACAACAAAATTTACTCTGTCTCCTCCTGAGATTTTACACTGTGTGAAAATCTCATTTACATTTACTGCTGTAAAACAAACTTTTACATATACTGCTGTAAAAACAAAAATCACATCATGCACTTTGCATATTACAAAACTTCATCTGCCTTCACCCTCGCACTGCTGTGCAAACTTCAGTTCATTTCAGAAGTCCATTGTTACATTCACACTGTTGTGTGTGTTTTTCACCTGCACACTGCTTCCCATGTTTCATTACATACTCCCCTGTATTTTTCTATATGCACATCTTCGCACTGTGCGTTTCATTTTCCAATACAATTGACCAAAAAAAAACATTACAATGTGTTTTACTTGTTCAGTAAAACAAAAACTTACACCTGTGAATTTAAAATAATAAAATTAAAAACTATATGACATGCCCATACCTATTATAAATTCGCCATACCTCCCTAGGAAATAAAAACATTAATATTAAGAGTTTCGACCAAAATTTTACCTATCACAATAACTTTGGTTTAAATATTTTTACGGTGGTCAAACAAAACTTTTAAGCAATGCCAAAATTCATTTGCTGTAGGTTTGATGAAGTCCCACAACCGTTGATTTTCCCTCATGAAATCGAACGGTTCACAACAAAATCGGGAGACACTTTTTAGCCGAACTTTATGTCCCAATAAAACACTTTTTGCTGAAAGTACATTTGGACGCATGGAAAAATATTATTGCATCAGGCGCGCTTGTACAAAAACCGCCTGCTGAGCAAAAGCGGTCCGATGAGGTTTGATGGTTTCGGGAATGGTTTTTAAAGTTGTCGTTTCAATGCCGCTGCACGGCAAGTTGAAATTAATATTTCAACAACTATCTCTTCAATGGGATGAGAGAAGGGCAGGTAACTCTGGTTGTCCAATTAGTAGCTCTATTGGTTCATTAGCACCATTTTTTTAGTTTGCTGCTTGGCTATTGTGTACGATCAGAAGAGAGAGTCTCACCGGTTTTGGGTTAAAATTTTACTGAGTTCGTTTACAGGGTTAAAAGATTTCAGGATTACGATTTACATTTAAAAAGCTTGCAGGCAATATTTTTGGCGGTTATTCCCGTGGATTATTTTCAGCGCAGGTTAAAGAGGTCATATGAATTTGTTTCTTTGATTTACATTTAAAAAGCTTGCAGGCAGTATTTTTGGCGGTTATTCCCGTGGATATTTTCAGCGCAGGTAAAAGAGGTCATATGAATTTGTTTCTTTGGTGTTCTTTTTGCCTGATTTGACCTTCTCTCCTTCTTATTCCCATTGAATTTATTTCCTTTTCTATTGCCTTATTAGTCCCTGCCCTTCGGGCTGGCAAGGACTATAGTAATCGATTTTAGTCGGTCGTATTAGTTTGACACGATAATCGATATGCTAATTCGAGCTTAAAGCAAAGTTTCTGGAAAGCATATATCAACCAATCCAATATTTTATGTTTTTAACCAATCAACGCAATCTCCGTCTTATTTGGCCTCAAATCGAGGTATACAGGCTAAAAAGTTAGGACAAAGTTGGGAGAAGTACAAGTAGTTAGACGAACTTGACACCTTCACGAAGTAATGCTATCTTTGCCTTAGCATTAATTTGCTAACATTTAATGTTAAAGTATATAACTGAACTAGAAGTAGTTTATAAGTAGCTGAAGTTGCCACTTGTTGCTATCGGTTACTGCATGTTGCATGCTTCAGTGTCTGCATGTTGATTCGGTGTCTTCATGTTCTAATTCGGTGTCTGCATGTTCATGTTCAGTTGAACTTAGTATTTAAGAGCTGGCTTCTCTGGCTTCTGAAGAGTGAAGGCGAAGTGCACCTGACCCTACCAGCTCCAACACAGGTGGGTTCCCATCCAGTTAGCCCAGCAACAGGAGCGAGCTCCAACACAGGCGGATTCCCTTCTAGTTAGCCCAGCAACAGGAGCGATAGCAGAGGTTCTTGCTGCAGGCGTAGCTATGCCTTCAGCCGATATGCAATCAACCGATATGCAAGGTACTCAGAGAAAACACCATCTGCAATAAAAATTTTCAAAGACTTATATGACAGATAAACGGTTTTCCAGGAAATAAAAACACTTATGGCCTGATAATTATTAGAAGTACTGAAAGCTCTTTGGCCTAATCTAGTTTGTGAATATCTAAACAATTTAGAAAATATCTATGTATGAAATGCTATTGTACATTTACAATGATTTTGATTTTTTACAAGGCCTGATAATTATTAGAAGTACTGAAAGCTCTTTGGCCTAATCTAGTTTGTGAATATGTAAACAATTTAGAAAATATCTATATATGAAATGCTATTGTACATTTACAATGATTTTTATTTTTTACAATGATTTTGATTTCGTACTGTTTGTTTCCTTTCTTTCAGCTGGCTTGAAATGGCAGTTCCCCTCTGAGTAGTAGTGGCATGTTGAGCATTAATTTTAATAGCACAGCTCTGTTTGTTTCCCCAGACTATCCCGCCCCATGCTTTTTGTTCTCCCCTGACAACAATACTCTGTTCCTAGAATTGCTGGAATCAAAACGAAAAGATTAAAAGAGTGAGATCCCCTGCTTGAATCAAAATATTCCAGCAATTAACCAACACAATAAAGATAAGTCAACCAACACAATAAAGATGGTTGTAAGAATAAAAGACTTCGGATCCGGAAAAGAAAATTGTCATGCAAATTCAAAAACATTTGAAACTTACCTTCCACTGATCGCGCAAGCCCTTCAAGGTTGCGTAATCAAATTCTACGGGATCTCACGGCTCAATATTACATATTAACTTCAACAAAACTTTAAGGGAAGAAATCTGAGCAAATGGGGTATTTATCATGAGAATCCAGAGAATGAAGAAACCCTAAATAAGGAAATGATTCAAGTAACTCCCAAAACCTGCACCACAATTAATGGAATTATATGACGAAACCCCAAAGGAAGAGTTGTATCAATATTTAGTCAAGTTCTAAATACAGTAAACAAAGAACTCTGGCAACGATTAGAAAAATTATTTTTCCAATATGCCAACCTGAGGTAAAATACAACAAAAAATCCCTCCATTATAAGCAATTAACTAGAGTGGCAACGCACAACCTTAACAATTTATATCCCTCTACAGATTATAAGAAATTTGGGAGTATCACTCTCAGAACCGAAGAGTTTCCCTCAGAACCCTAAATATTATATAAAAACGACTTGAAACCTCAGGAGAAGTCTGATGGACCACCTGCAAAATCTAAGGCATTGAACCATAGGTAACCAAAGACCCAAACTGCAAGAAGGAGGCGCAGGCGTGCTACTCTCATCACAGGTTCCTTTTTCCTCGAAGGAAAGCCTCGCCTACATAATGAAAATTAAATGAGAAACGGTTACTCCAAAAAAATTAATGGACGGATATTCTCTTCTAAATGAAGCCTTTAATAGAAAATAAAACAAAAAAACACCCTTCTGAGAGTAAACCAGAATCCTGCACAAAATACCATAATATGTATTCAAAATATTGAACTGTGAGGGAACCGAAATAACCCTACTAATAATTTGGCATATGATATTTCTTGTTGACAGTCGCCGCGGAAGGAAGCCAAAGAGAGCAAGCTGCCTTGTTAGCATTGGCAATGTCTCTGAAGGCTCTGATTCCACCTGAGCGCAGCAAGTATTCTTGTAGATTCTGATCAGAAAACTAAGTATGAATATCCTCAAAACTATATCTGTTATAGGATGCTGCGCCTAGTTCCAAAGACCTGTGGACACCTTCCATTTACTTCGTAATCCTGCCTCCGGATCTGCACCAAACTTGCTTCAAGAATGTCGACTTTGCCAGGATTCCTTGGACTACTCCAGGCTGCTAATTCTGCCCAACCTCAGACTAATCAACGCCAGGATTCCTTGGACTACTCCAAGCTGCTAATTCCGCCAAACCTCAGACTAATCAACGAACTTCAGAGACCTTCCTCAAGCTGTGATTTGCGGCTATAGAAATCCTCATTAATCTGCCTTAATATTTCTCCCAAAAACAGTCCAAGACATGCAGTGATTGCTTCAGGGAAACTCGGCCTGTTTTTGTCCATGTCAGATCTCTTTGAGGGAAATTCTCAGCGAAGAGACTCATCCCTGCTGAAGCCGACTTATACCCAATTTCACCAGAAACCCCTTCCCGCAGCCACCAAGGTTCTGACCCGGTTCACAATTCAGAACCCTTCCTGGGCAGCCAAAACCGCCCGCAGAATTGATTTTTGGAGCGACCTGGTCGAAAGCAAGCATGACATGAACCTAGCAGCGGATTCTGCAACTGGAATCTTCTCCTCCAACCTCAAACTAGAGATCGATCTGACCGCCAAACAGGCCCGCTGTAAAAGGGTCCGGTGGGAAGACCTAGGCGCGACGGGACGAATCGTAAGTATTCTCTGAATCGTGAGGCAAAGGCTTGATTAACCAGCAGCAGGTCTACCTTCCGTGGGCTATAGCGCTCTTCGGGGTGGATACGTACACCAGTACTCTGGACGGGCACGTGTAATGCATGCAGGTGGTTTGTTTGAATGACCACCACAGAGTGTTCATGGTTCGGTTATATAACTTATTTAAAATTTAAATACCTTCTATTGGCTATTATCTTGACTATATCTTTATCTTTAAAATTTAATCGAGAAGATTTTCTTACATTACCTAATGATACTTCGAAGCACATCTTATTTAGATTTTATCGTTGACTTTAATATCTGACCTATAATTTAAATATTCAGATTCAGACGTCTACAACACTCAGCAAATCAGTGTCCAACCAAAGCTGCGTGCCAAGGTATGTGAAAGACACCTGCCATGAAATGAATGTCAAAACTATTGTCACAATTCAGTGCCAATCCATGTAAGAGACTAAGTAAATCAAATGATGCGTAAAGGTTCGAAAATGAGTTTTATGTTATTAGTTTTCTTTGCCTGTGGAAAGTGTCATGAGTCGAAGGATTTCCAAAACAGTGGCTCTACAAACAATTTTATTTGCTACTACTAATTTTCGATCGTTTCTGATACGATCTATTTTCTTATTGATCCTTTTCAATGGAGCTATGATCTCCAAGAAAGGGCTTTCCGGGACCCTTTACAGATATGTCAAGTTCAAATTTTGCTTGGCACCTGTCCTGGGGTTGAGTACTATCGGCAGGGTGGCATTTCCCGTTGGTAATGGCTATCGCGGGCTCAATTGAGGTGTGCTTACGTGGGGGGCTCTATGCCCACTGAATTAATCTCAGAAACTGGACACGAACCTCCCCTGCTGGGAGACAATGCTCTGTTACTATGGACATAGCTACTCTACTTCTCTTCAACTGCTCAGGATTTTAGTATCAGTTTATAAGGCAGTGAGGATTATTAGAGAAACATGGCCACCATTTTATTAATTACGCTAGTGTTCACAGTACTGGTTCTGTTCGCACGTCGTGGATGGTGTCATTTTGGCTTTCTGGGGAACAAAAAGCTTGTGCAGCTGCCTCCAGGGTCCATGTGCTGGCCTTTAAGCTCTACTCTCAAAATCCCAATGACTTCTTCGCTGCTAAACAAAAGAGGTGGTTATGGAATTCAATCATTTATTGTTTTGATTCCATGATTTACTTGACACTAAAGTATGAAAATCTGCAACTTTTTTTTAGTTATGGGGCTCTGCCTGCAACTCTCAGGCGTGGCTTCCCTGGCTTGCTGCTGAACTATTCTTAGTAATCCCTTTTAGTTGCGCTGTGAAGTTTTCACCGAATGGGTCTCGTGAACTTTTGTCAGTCCGTAGATTAATAGGAAAAAGTATTAATTTTGTCTTCATGGCAACGTGTACGAAAATGGCGAATGGGGATTAATCCTGAATACTGTTGTCGTGATACATTGGGCTTATTTATTCTCTGTAGGCGGATTTTAACTGTAAAATATGCTTGTACCTTCTTCATTGTGTTGCTAGTAGGTTATCAACATATTTTGTGCTATTTTGTGCTATGCTACGAGCCACGATGCACATGATCTCCTATGCCTTCCAAGATTTTGTCATCAATTACTTCAGTCTGGCCGCTAATGAAGGTCGTAGCCTGTATCTACTAGTAATGCACATGCAGCTAGCCGGCTTAGGGCAGGGACTAGCTGCCCCGCAGCACATCTTGTTTAATTATGATGTCTTACTCTGAATGATAACCGTGGCTTAGGGATGCGGTTTTCTTTAGAGAAGTTCTTTCTTTGAATTTGTTTTGTAAATCTCTAGTAGTTCTTCAAGTAATCTCAACTTTGTTCGATTAAAGATTTGGTTTAATAGAATTGGTTTTACAATTGCAAGATTATATGAATCAATCCGGAAAACTTAGAAATTGGAGGGGCAGGGGTGAAGAATACTTAATTATTTTTGTTGTATGTGTAATAAGTTTATCCTTTGGATTAGGTTTCTTCCATACGAGTAAATAGGTTACGAAGTTTTGTCGCGTAATTTTGAAAGCAATATTCAGGTGCGGCGAGCTTCTTTACTAAATATCATTCAAGAGGCTTGTCGTTAAAGGTGTTTCAAGTTTCCCAAAACTGCAGATCGGTATCCTTGTGCTCTTTTCCACGTAATTTTGTTTTATAGGTGCAAGATTGTATACAATCCTGGAAGCTTGGGCGCAAAAGGACTTAACAACTGCGAACAATATTTCTTAATCATTTTCTTGTTGGGGATTTTTCTGGTAAAATCCCAAAAACAAACTTTTCAAGCACACAGAGTCAATGCTCTATTTCCTTTACTCCACAGGATCTTTTGTGCACAGGGAAGCTTTTAAAAAAAATTACTGAGAACAGAGTATTGAACCACCATAAAAGTTTTATATTCATTAAAACAAATTCACTGATACATATTCATCCTCTATGCTGAGAGGGATTCACCAAAACATTTCACCCAAAAACAAAATTACTCTGCCTCTATTACAATTGATTTTTACACCACTGTGTATAATCTTCTTTTCACTATTACTGCTGTAAAATAGCTTTTACATTTACTGCTGTAAGAATAAAAATTCTTACATAAGTTTACTGCTGTAAAATAAGAAAAATTCACATTCACCACTGTGTGAAATTTTTCATTACCATTAGAAAATGCTCAGGATTTCACCTTTCATATTCTAAATGAAAAAAAGAACTACACTGGCTTCCCATTCGTTTCAAGAAAAATACAAACACCTATAAGAAGGAATTCAAATTGCATTCACTCTCGGGAGTCTTTTACACTACTGTGTTTCCCCTGTTCTTTTCGCTGCGGCGAACCCACTTCTCTCGTGTGCAATTACAATACTAAAACAAATGAAAACTAACACAAAGCATATACCAAAACCAAAAAAACATTTAATGATAGGTTGACTTACCCATACCTATCTTTAAATTCGCGCCCATACATGCCGTATGAAAACATAAAGTTTTTACCTAAGTTAATGACACATTCATTAAATACATTAAATAAAACGTGCGGTAAAAGTAAAAATAATGTTCGGGCAGGTTGTTGAAGATGCTTGTCCGTTGACCTCATCGGACGCAATTCGCACACCAACCTCTCACAAAACAATCGAACTTTAGCTTCCGGGGAGTGGGTGGTTTTGAGTTCGTACACTGGACGCGTGTCAATTCGTCGGGGTGTTCGGAGGCCCTCTGACAAAAACAACTTTTTACCAAAAGTGGTGCGAAATAATTTGTCGTTTTCTGAAGTGGTTTTGTGAAGTGGTTTTCCAGAGTTAATGCGGGCAGTTGGAAATTAATATTTCAACACTCCCCTTTAATTTCAATTGTTGGGCATTCATTCATACCCAAACATTTTCTCAAAAACTCAAAGCTTTTCTGATCCAGTGGCTTTGTCAAAATGTCTGCAACCTGTTCTTGAGTCCTGCAATGTTCTAAGGCAATTTCTCCATTGCTCACC
>APFE030032319.1:158576-187311 GCA_000404065.3 Pinus taeda | reverse complement strand
TAGAGAACACAATAGACTGATGCACTTATCTTCATCTGAAATTTTAATATCAACAGATGATAACTAACTTACCACAGTGTTAAACGCATTCAGATGCTCTGTCACCGAGTCTCCATCTTTCATCCTCAGGTTATACAACTTTTTCCCCAGGAATAGTTTATTCACCAAAGACATAGATTGGTACAAAGTCCCTAACTTGTCCCACAGAGCCTTTGCCGTAGCTTCCCCTGATACATTCAGCAATACTGAATCTGAGACTTAGAATCGTATCACTCCGATCTAGCTTCTTCCATTCTTCATCGGTCACTCCCGTTGGTTTAGTACCCGGGTCTACCACGATCCACTGATCTTTATCCACCAACAGATCCTCCATCTTGAGTTTCCACAACTCAAAACTCTGACCATTGAACTTCTCAATCTCTATATTTCCGCTGCTCGTCATCTTCTTTCACCACCAAAATCGATCTCGCAGATCTCCCACTGAACAGGGTCTACCACAGGCCTGAGCGAAACCCCTCAGCAACAAAGGCATCCCCTTGAAGCCAAAACAGCTCTAATACTAAATGTAGGTTTTAACCCCGTATAGAAATTACCTACATACGAATTCTAAATCATAGGAAAAATAAAAATGCAAGAGCATAACACATAAAACACATATACACAGAGATTTCCCACTGGATCCCAAAATCGGGACTACCAACTTGATTTTCATTATGTTTCTCTCAATGTTACCACACATATTTATACATGCCGAAGCATCCAATACCATGGACCGAAAACCATCGCGTCCAAAACCATGGACTGAAAACCATAGGTAGGTTCGACCAACCTAATATAGGGTCCAAAAAAAAAATTCCCGAGGCGCTGCCCCGGACCCCGAACCCCATAGAGGGGGCCTACCACCCCCTCGCTGCACAATTGGCGCAACGAAGGGGGGGCCTCCACCCCCCGGTTCACTATGTAGGTTAGTCATGGAAAGAATATAACACAACCCAATAGTACTATGTCAAGCATTAACTTGGACTTCACGAGGCTTCGACCTCTAGGGATCTAACCCTATCTTCCAAGGCACCAACCATGTCACTTTGAGGCACCAACCTTCTCACTTTGAGGCACCAACCTTCTCACTTTGTGGCACCAACCTCTAGGGTTCCAACCTTATCTCTGGTATAGTTTCCAACTTAGTCTTCTTGAGGACTCCTATCCTCTAGCTTTCCAACCCACAACTTCAAGTCATCAAGATTAGTAATTATTCATGGCTCACAATATCTTATTCAATGAGCCCTATCTATCTTCACCAATGCTTCCTCCATATCACTTCATCAATGACAACCTTGTCTTCTTAGAAGGTATCACCACCGCTCTTCATGTCACCGAAAACAATTCTCCAAGGTCACCTCATGATGGCTTTAGTGCATCATTGTCTCCAAGGGTGCCTTCAAGATTAGCTTAGGATTCTCAAAAATATGACTTCAATAGGATGCACTAAGTCTACATACAATATCCTCCGAAGGTGTCTTCAATAATGTCTTTTCAATTAAACAATGGTATTCTTCAAGGGCTCACTTTGTTACTCTTCAAGGTCAACAAGATTGCTCTTCGGAGATATTCAAACACACTTTAACAAGAAGTTTCATAATGTCTACAAATAGCTCCAATATCTTATCAATGTTAGCAACAATGGTCTCTATTACAACTTCATACAATGCTATATGAATGCTCCAACAAGTTGTTAATTATTATACTTTAAAAATCTTCAATACTCTGCTCAAGGTGACTATCCAAAAATCTGATTCAATTCTACTTCAAAATGAGTGCTCTCAAATGATCTCAAACTCTGCTATAGATTGTGCCTATAAGGTATGCAATATGTTGTCAATCCAAAAAATTTGGCTTTCCTACCACAAGTTTGAGTCTTTAAAAAGGGGAAATTTTGAGCTATTAGTGGGTGAATAGCCCCTGATTTGTCCTCAAATAGACACCTAATTGATTGTATTCTAAGAGGTTCCCAAGAGATCCTTAGCACACAAATATGAGCTTTTCAACCAAGCTACCACATGAAGATTGTCTTTTATCACCAAGTTTCCACTAGTCAACTTAACCTTCACAAATGATTTTTGTTGACTATTCAAAATATGTAAAAGAGTTGTAGCTTTGTTCTTCCATAGTAGTTGACCAACATAAGGTGACTTTCCACTCTTTTATGTTGTTAATATGAGCTTTAGAAGAAGGGTAAGCTTCAATTATTTAACTGTCTTGAGCCATCCACTCAAGATTATTACATATGCGTTCTCCACAAGTCTGAGCTTAAGGGAACACACAGATTTTAACCAAACAACTAAGCTTTTAATATTTTCTTAGCCTACTTAAAAATCAAATAGTCCACACTATGATATCCTACAATTTCCGGATTCTTTTAGTGTGCCTTCCTGTAATTTTTGGATTCCTGAGGTGTGCCTTCAATTTTCGAACTATGGTGTTTCTACAATTTTCAAATTCCTGAACCACAGTGTTGTCACATTTTTTCCCAAAAACAAATTTCTCCTTGAAGTCTTTCTCCTCAGCCTCCTTTTGTTGCAGTCTTTTTATATCTTCTCTCTGAAAAATATTTCACCGAAATTTCTTGCTACAAATGAGTGTTAAGACTTCTATTTATAGTGGTTTTTCCTTCCAAATGAAGGGACACGTCTTCTGGGAGTAGGTCAACTTGAATGACTATCGTTTAGGTTGGTTAGGTTTCCAAATAATTTTTTCTAACTTAAAAAATCAATTTCTCACCAACTACCAAGAGTTTCAGGGCAAGTGAGGGCTCATTAGAAAGAGGAAAAAATCCTCTTTAAGATGGTCTAGGTCCCATTGAGAAAATATGCCTCCATTGTTTCATCATTGGATCATATTCATCAATCATAGGATCATAGTGTCATCATGTAGGACATCCATGTCATCATGTAGGATATCCATGTCATCATGATAGTATCCAAATATCCAACGATTTCATCATATACTTGTGCAACGATAATTCATAGGTAGCATCATTAGGAAAGTTTCAAGGTAGTCTTCCAACCATCAAATGAGATCTTCCACATCATCATCTAGTCTTCCAACCTTCATCAAGGCCATCATCAGTTGTGGTCATTCATTTAGTGTATGACATCATCAAGTGTATGACTTTGTATGCCATCAAGGGTTACGGTCTAGATATACAACATTATAGTTAGTTCAAGGGCTCCTTAGTACTTCTTCATTAATGGTTTGACATCTTTGTGGCTTGACATCTTCATTGATGGTATCCTTGTCAAACAAGAGTCCTAACATCATCATTTGGAACCAAGCATCTCAAGAATATTAAAATTCCATATTGACATCAATGACAACCTTGATTAACAATCTCCCCCTTTGTCATTGATGGCAATATTCTTGCCCTTCCAACATTCTCTCCCCCTTTGACATCAATGGAAAACGGGGTTCCCAAGTACTCCCCATATCAAGCTACTTCTTTTCTTCATTAATAGTAGTTCTTCATAGGTATGTTACTCCTCCTGTCATCGTGCACTTTCATCTAGAATTATGGTCCAGTTTGAATTTCTTCATGGATGAACCAACTCCACATGCTTGCATAAACTCCTCTAGCTCAAGAAATATTACTTACTTAGTGATAAAAAACAAGAGATCCTCAACAATATTCCACCGGATGAGAAAGGGATCATATTTTTCAATGCAGTTGCTCCTAAGACATGATCTATCAAAGGATGATTTTCCATGTATGACTCATCAAGGATTTCATAGGGCCCATTTATGGATATTTTCTCCAAGAATGGTCAAGAATCAAAAACTCCCCCTAACCGTATGCATGGTCACCTTTTTGGCAGAGTCTCACCATCAAATACTTGGAATATCAAGCATGACTTCATCAAATCAACAATATTTTTTGTTGGCTGGAGTGACCAAGAGACTTTCGGATCCAATTTTCTTCCTTATCCATACTTTTGTAACTTTCTTCTCTGGCTTGGTTGACATAGTTTTAGCTTGTTAAGGGACCCACGTCAAGTTATAGTCACGTGCCATATGTCCAATGTTATGGAAATTGAAGCACTCCATCTTGTTCATGAATAAGAAATCATGGCTTCTGCTTGAAAAATTGCTTCTAGGAGAATGATGGGGACCATTATATTTGTCTTTGTGATATTCCCTACAATATTTTGCCATGTGCCCAAACTTTGTACAAGAATAGAAATAACCAACAAATATGCTTTTATACCTGGGAGATGAATACTTCCTTGATGTACTTCTGAAGTCTTTTTGCCTTGGGATTCTTTGATGATATTCATTACCTTTTGTATTCTTGACACCATCTGCAAGTCTCCCTGGAATATGATTTATTCCATTGTTGTCTTGACCCTTCTCCTTACCTTTGTTGGAACTGGGAGCATCAATATTCCTTCCTAGCTTCCTCACATCCTTGTTGTTTTAACCATTATCATTCTTGCTTGAGGATTCACCTGCATAGCAAAGACCTAATTTATTGGGAGGAGACCTTTGATTACTTAGGATGTCATCTATGGTTTGAGAACTTTTCAAGTTCTTATTTAGAAAGTCAACTTCCTTTTTAGGAAAGACAAATTCTTCCTTCATTTTCTTGCATTCTTCAACCTTCTTTGATAAAATTATCTCCATTTCTTCCATCAACTTGGTTGCCTCACATGATTGAGATTTAAGAGAGGTGATTTATGATCTCAACTTGGTGATGTCATTATTCTTTTCTTATAATTGGCATATCATGGTGCTTCTCTCCTTTTATGCTTCAAAAAATTGTCCTTCTATGAATGCCAAAGCTTTCATCACCTTATCAACTCCTTGTGCTTATTTCCTTCCTTCTTCTATTTGAGATCTAAAGGAGGAGACCTCTTTCTTTTATTGACCAATCTCTGCTTCAAGTTTTTTCAAGCTCTTGAGTCTTTGTTCAAGGCGGCTTGAAAAATTTTCTTCCCTTTTCTTTACCTTATCCAATTTATTTGTCATGGATATGACTTCTTCATGATGTTTTCTTTTGTTTTGATGAAATTCATCCTTAAGTTTGGTGAGTTCCTCATTTCTTTCTACTACTTGAAGCTTGAAATGGCCAGCTTCTTTCCTTGTCTTATGTTGGTCACCATCTCGCACTTTCTTCTTAAGTTCCTCATTTTCCTTTTTCAAATTGTTAATATTTTCCATGGCAACTATAATTTTAATTAGCAGATCTTCTTCAAAGTATTATTTGCTTTCTTCTTCTTCTAGGTCTTCTTTGGCCCTTATGTCATCATTCTCATTTTCAGCTTCCTTGATGGGTTTTGTATTTCCTTCTTGCTTTCCATCATCTTCTTGACTAATTGTCATGGTCAATGCTCCTTTTGAGTGAAGGTCATGAAGTTTGTCCCATATACCCTTTGCTGACAAACATTTTTCCAAATTGGCTTTTATAGAATCTAGTAACTCATTCAAGATTGCCTTTATCACTTTGAATTGTACTCCTTGGATTATTTGTTCATCATGTTATCAGTAATCAGGGATTCCCATACTTCAACTCCTTCAGCCATTAATAAATTTCTCATTCTTACCTTCCATACATCAAAGTTTCCATTGAACATTGGAACTTTCCCAAATTGGTTGTCTTCATTTTTCATGATTGAGGAAGAGACACCTTTAGAAGGATTTGAAGCTTTCTTCTTGGGCTTTTCCATTTGTGTTCTAAGGATCAACCTTCAATTTCTTAGGCTTTAAGTGAAGGTACTGGCTCTGAAACCAATTTTTGGAATACTAAGAGGGAGGGTGAATCAGTGTTTCTTTTCAATTGTTATTCTTACCAGTTAGATCACATATATTTAGAACACAAAATGAACAATAAGAATCTTTTTTTTTATTAATTTCTTCTTTACAATAAATCAAGTACAATTATGTGTAGGGCTACAACCTTAGATGAAGACACCAATCTTCAATCCTTTCAGGCACCAACCTGTACTATGCCAAGCACCGACTTGGACTTCATGAGGCCTCAACCTCTAGGGCTCCAACCTTATCTTCCAAGGCACAAACCTTGTCACTTTGAGGCACCAACCTCTAGGGTTCAAACCCTATCTCTAGTACAGGCTCCAACTTGGTCTTCTTGAGGACTCCTATCCTCTAGTGCTCCAACCCATAACTTCAATTTGTCAATATTATTAATTATTCACGACTCACAATATCTTTTTCAGTGAGCCCTATCTATCTTCACCAATGCTTCCTCCAAATCACTTCATCAATGAAAACGTTGTCTTCTTAGAAGGTGTCACCACTACTCTTCATGTCACCCAAAAAATTTCTCCAAGGTCACCTCATGATGACTTCAGTGCATCATTGTATCCAAGGGTATCTTCAAGATTAGCTCAGGCTTCTCAACAAGATGTCTTCAATAAGATGCATTAAGTCTACATACAATATACTTCAAAGGTGTCTTCAATAATGTCTTTTCAATTAAACAACAATATTCTTCAAAGGCTCACTCGGTTACTCTTCAAGGTTGTTGGGATGAGAAAAAGGCATGATTTCTCTTCACTTAATGCTTCATTTATCATTCATCCTTATAATATTATCTGTGTATAGAATAAAATGAGGAAAATATCAATCAAAGTTGAAAGAAACTAATTGGTGATAAAATAGGTGAATTTAGTATGAGAAAATGATTCTTTTCTATCTTTGTATGCAGAGATGCGATTGGGCAAAAGTTGTTCATTTGGCAGGACAACACGAGGCCATAAAGGAGAAAAGCCACAACATCTGGGGCAAAGAAGGAAGTGGAAGATCAGTTCGAGTACTCCTATTTTATCATATAATTAGATTTTATATTGTGAAATCCTCAAGATCTCCTGATCCTAAGGGTTTATTATTATCCAAGTTTCCCTTTTATGCTATAATTCCCAAAGGAAACTAGATGAGAGTTCAAACATTTAATATGTAATTATTCTCTTTGGAGTAAAAACATTGTTAATTCAGTGACTCTGTTAGCTGTTACTTTGAAGTTAATGAAAGAAGGTTGCGCTTGATACCTCTCCAGATTCTGAGTTTTTATTAAGCAGAGGCTTCTAGCGACTCTAGGTCCAGTCACAAGAAGCTCCACTACTCCTTTGTGTTATAGTTTACATTCAGTCTTTGTATTTTATTTAATGATTATCTATTTTGTTTATCTTGAATATTGGTGATATTGATTTATACCACTATTCACTTAGCTTTATACTGAAACTCCGAAATAGACTTAAGTAAGTGCTTTGATTAGAATGAGTGGATGTGTGATTGATTGTTGTTCATATTGAATAAATGTTATCATAGATATTGAGAGACAATACTGAGTAACTTCTACGGATTGCAAGATACAATATTTATCATTTAGGAATCTTTTATATTTGTTGTTGTTCACTTACTGATTGTTGTTCAATTGTCGATTGTTATTGTTATTTAATAATGCAGATTTATTTGAGTTGTTAGTGTCATTTGATAATCATAATTGCTTTACTTGGTTAAAGTGTGACTAGTCTTAATCTTATTTGAGTAATTCTCCATGTAATTCTCATTTTCATTCAAGTTCCAATTGGTTTTGAAACAAGTTGTATAGAATTACATAGGGTGTTGTGAGCATTCCTTTCATAGATAGTTTCTTTGCAGAGTTGTGTGAATTGAATTGAAGAATTGGACTTTAATGATTGCAACGATTCATCATTAGATAACCTCTAACTTCATTGCACATAATGTGTTGACGCTCTTGAAATGGAAAGACTTACCTCAAGTTGATAACTAATGTAGGGATTAAGATTTCCTATAAAAAGACATCTTAGTGAGCCAACATTTTGGCGTCGTTGCCAGGGAGAGTGTTCAAAGTGATTAATCATATTCCTTTGTTGTAAGAGAACTGGGTTTTAAAAACAGAAGGTAAGAACCTGCGTACCTAGCAAGTAAAGTGCTTGCTTACCTACCCGCTTTACAACAAAATTTTAGAGGTTAAATAGGAATTTGTTTTATGAATGACTAGAAATAAAAAGATAGAGAAAAAACAGAATCCTCTACCAAAACCCACAAAAACCAAAGGATCAGTGAACCTTGGGAGAATGACCTTTATAGACGAAATCATATGAAGAGTAGAGTCTCAAGCATCAGTAGGATTCCAGGCTATACTTGGAAAATGTTCTACTGCTATCCCCCAAGTAGCAGGCCCACCATCTGCAACTCATGTTGAGATCCAAAGCCAAGTAGGAGGATTGGAACAAAGTTTTCAAGCTACAATAAGCCTACCCTCTAATCCTCTGCAGGAGGGAAAATCCTCTAACTTACAAGAAGGAAAAGGAGAAAATAGTGGGGCTACTAAAGCAAAAACACAGTTGTTTGAACAAGGATCTCCTAAGATTCCAGACCTAGGGAGTGATGTAAAGCTAGCTCGGGTTGCTAACTCTCTATTTATTACGGAGGCACCTCTTGAAATCCCTGAAGACTATTGGCATATATTTGATCAAATGGAAGAATAACCACCCCAAGGTCAAACCTCACCATTAGAATAGCCCATAGTCGACTAGGTGGCCAATGCCCCTATGAAGGCTATTCCTCTGTAAAACATCCCAACCTTTCATGGGATGATCACAGAGGATCCCGATGCTTTCCTGTTTGAGTTTGATGTCCTCTGTAGAGGGTACAACTATACCACCAACCCCAAAAAACTAAAATTATTCCCTTCCACTTTGAAAGGGGCAGCTTTAAGATGGTTTATGGGTCTAGGTGGGTGAACCATCAATTCTTGGGATGAGATGAAAACCTCTGTCCTTAAAAGATATCAAGACTTTTGTAAAACTAAGGAACTAAAAGATGAGATTTTCAAGATGACTACAAAAGATAATGAAACACTAGAAGAATATGTAGCACGATTTAATTATAATTTGCAAATATCTCCACACACTACCCCACCAAAAGAAGTTCTAAGAGCTATATTGATTAAAGGAATGAAATAAGAATGGATAGAAAATCTAAAATTAATTGGAAAAGGGGATATTTTTTAGGAAGTGTATGATGAAATCATTCATTTGTGTATCAAGTGTTCGCGAGGAAGCACACGTACAGAAGTAACTAGCCAAGATCTAATGAGCAGAGGAAGAAAACCACATAGTGGAGGTATAACACGGATGGAGATTGGCAACCTCCTGGAAGATTTTAAGAAAGATATCCCGGGAACTCTTACAACACAGCTGGATGTTATAGAAGCCAAACAAAAACAAGCTTTAGCAGAAAAACATTTGGCCATCTTCTGCCCATGTAGTTGAAAGAAGCACAGCCAACAGGAATGCCTGTTAGACATGGTTTAGACGTGTGCCATTTGTACTAAAGATCATGATACTGAACAATTTCCATCATTACCCAAGCTAAAAGTAGTATTCAAAGAAGCAAATGAGGAACCAAAAGTGGTATATTTGATGAACCAGCATCGACAATGGCAAGCCAAACCTACAGGTATGTTGAAAGACACATCCCAATTTTTTCCTTCATCACAGTTTAACCAACAACAGAACCTTGGGGCAGCCTGGAAAAGCCAATCACCCTACCCAAACTAGCAAAGTCCACCATTCCCTATGACATATTGGCCAGCACAATATTTTCCAAGAAATGGTTGGCCGAATTCTCCTTTTACTCCTATATAGCAAGGAAATCCCTATCAATCCCAATGGCCTGCCTCCACATCTCAAAACCCGAATTGGTCTACAAATTGGCAGCGACCTCTAGGGATATCCAATATACCTATGGGAATAGGCCCCCAGCCTCAGACCACATTGTCAGCTCCTTATAAATTACAAAAAAAATCTCAACCTCTTTTATAACCACAGTTACCAGCTCAACCAAACGCGAATCCTAATAATAGGCCAGTCCAGTTGGTACATGTTATTGAAAATCTAGAATATGAATTGAGCAGAAAGAATGCAATGAGCTTAGATTGAGGTCAGGTCAGGTCATAACTCCTAAGGAAAATAGGGAACAATCTTCAATTGAAATTGTAACTCCACCTATACATATTCCATCATCTGTACATGTTCCACCACTTGTAAATAATATTGAATCAAAGAAAGGAGAAGACATAGATCAACATGATGACCCTGAAAAACTTATGGTCACTTCTCCTATGTTCCATGAAAGGCTAGTGATACCTAAACTGATCACTTATCCTAATTTTAATCTTATAGGGGAACTAAAAATTTTGTGTATTAAGATTCCCCTCCTTTAGGCTATTCAAGGCATTCCCATCTATGCCAAAACCATCAAAGAATTATGTGTAAAAAGACCTATGAGGAAGGTAAAAACCTCGCCCACTATTCATGTTGTAGGAACCTTACCTAATTCACTCTTGGGAGAGGAAACTCCAATAAAATACGAAGACCCTGGAAATCCCATAGTAACAGTTTAGATATATGGTTTCTCTTTTCCAAACACATTAGTTGATCTAGGAGCTGCCATTAACATATTAACAACATAAACTTGTCAAGCACTTGGTATTACAGCCTTAGAACAAACCACCACTTTATTAGAGCTTATTGATCGGTTAGTGGTAAGACCAAAAGGGACTTTACAAGAGATTATAGTTTATGTTGACTCATGGGAATATCCAGTAGACTTCATGGTTATAAACCAAAGGAGTAGGTTGGATGGGCATCCTTTGATTCTGGGATGACCTTGGCTAGCAACAACTGATGCATATATTGGCTGTCGAGAAGGTAGCATGACTATCACAAAGGGAGATGTTGTAGAAAATTTGGTGTTATACCCTCCTACCAGGCCAAGTTTTCCCATTGTAAAAATATGTAAGTAGCCACCAACGTACCTAGAAGAGAGCATTCGTTCACCACTCACAGCAGCGGAAGAGATATAATTTAAAAATCAAACTGAAGATGACGTTATCAACAATTTTATAAATCAGCCAACCAATATGGAGTGTTAGATGCTAAAATAAATTCTTGATAATGAAGCCACGAAAGATCCCCTGAAGGACATAGACGACCAACATATTCAAACAACTATTGTTCAGAACAACAAAGCAGTTGAGATCGAACCAGGCAAGTTTCTAAATATCAATGCCAATCTCGAGAGCGAATAACTGAAAAAGCTTATCAAGATATTGCAGAAAAATAAAGGGGATTTTGCCTGGGATTATCCTAATATGAAAGGGATAGATCTGAAGTTATGTACACACCAAATTTATACAGAGAAGGATGCACGACCCATTTAGTAGCCTCAATGGAGGTTGAATCCTCACCTCAAGGATATCATGAAAGAGGGATTACAAAAGCTACTAGATGTAAACTATATTTATCCTATCTTAGACAGTAAATGGGTCTCCCCTTTGCTGGTCATTCCCAAGAAAAAAGGGAAATGGCGTATTTTTGTAGACTATAGAGAGCTAAATAAGGCAACATAGAAAGACCATTTCCCCTCCTATTCATTGATCAAGTCCTCGATACGTTAGCAAGGAAGCAGTTCTTATCCTTTCTAGATGGCTTCAGTGGGTACACTCAAATTCAGATTGCCCCTGAAGACTAGGACAAAACGACCTTCACCTGTCCCTGGGGCACATTCACATACAAAGTATTACCATTTGGCTTGTGCAACGTCCTGGCCACATTTTAGAGAGTTATACGAAGCATATTTTATGATCTAATAAATGAAGGATTAGAGGTATATATGGATGATTTTACTCCATATGGGGATGATTTTAATCAAGCATTACAAACGCTAGAAAAAGTCTTAGAACGATGCATCGCTGCTAGGTTATGTTTAAGCAATGTCAAGTGTCACATGATGATGGCCGAGGGTGTGATCCTAGCGCATTACATCTCTGCAGCAAGAATACAGGTAGACATAGTAAAAATACAAGTAATTCTTTTACTACCTACCCCTTGCACCCAAAAAGAGGTACGTAGTTTCCTAGGATATGCAAGTTATTATCGCATATTTATCAAGAATTTTTTACAGATTGCGGCACCCTTATACGCTCTAACTAGAAACATTGATTTCAGTTGGTCTGAAAAGTGTGACATAGCTTTTACAGCATTAAAGAAACTAGTCTCAAAAACACTAGTATTACATGGACCAAACTTGGAGTTTCCTTTTCATATTTCCACAAACACATCAGATGTAGCCATATGCATTGTCCTAAGCTAGGATGAGGACAAGAAACCTTATGCTATATATTATATTAGCAAAAATATCACCTCTGCAGAACTCAATTACATAGTGAGAGAAAAAGAATTATTAGCAATTATTTATGCAATAAACAAATATAGACACTATACAACTGGCTACCAAGTCTTTGTGTACACTGATCACTTTGCCATTAGATATCTAACTAATAAAACTATCACAAATGGTTGAGTAACATGATGGTTATTGCTTTTGCAGGAGTTCGACATTACCATTAAATATCATCCAGGAAAAGAGAATCTCGTTGCTGATTTTCTATCTTGAATTCCGAAGGTTAATGATCCATTGGCGATAAATGACCAATTCCCGGATGAGCACCTGTTTGTTATGATGGTTAAGATGCCATGGTACACAGATGTGGCAAATTATTTGGTAGTATGGAAGCTACCTAAACATTTAAGCTACCTAAACATTTAACAACAAGGGAAAGAAAATTTATTGTTCAGCATAGTGCCCGGTTCTCTTGGATAGATGGATATCTTTTTCATACAGGGGCTGACATGTGTATACGCAGATGTATCGACGAGGATGAGATTCATTGCATCATGAAGGCTTTCCATGATGAACCATATGGGGGACATTTCACAGACCGAAGGACAGGACATAAGGTATTACAAATGGGCTATTATTGGCCCACTATTTTTAAGGATGCTAAAGAATATGCCCAAGCCCATGATAGTTGCCAAAGGATGGGCCAACCTAGTCAATCTGATGAAATGTGTCTATGGCCACAATTTGTCATAGAACCCTTCGAGTGTTGGGCATTAGACTTCATAGGTCCATTCCATCCACCTTCCAATCAGAAGGCCTACATACTGGTAACCACGGATTATGTGACAAAATGGGTGGAAACAGTAGATTTACCAAGAGCCACAGAGGAAGCAATGATTAACTTCATTTTTGGGCTACTTGTGCGATATCGATTACCGCAAGTAGTGGTCACATATGGGGGAAAGCAATTCACAAGTAACAATATTATTGCCACCCTCAGAAGCCATCATATCACACACAGGATCACTTCTCCAAATCACCCATAGGCGAATGGGCAGGTAGAAAGCACCAACAAGGTTATAGAAGCAATTATGACCAAAACAGTCTCAACGAACCGACGAGATTGGATTGCTAGACTGCCAAAGGCCTTGTGGGCCTATCGTACGACTTGGAGGAATTGTTGAGTCTTGAAAGTGTCATTCATTTCCATTACACTTTCACTATTATGTACATTATATCACCTCCATTTCACTACTATGTCACCACATTCATCCCACTTTCATTATCATTGGGCCACATTTATGTTTTTCCAATCTTTATTAATTCTAAGCTTTTTAAGTGAATTTGTGGTTAAAAAATAGGAAATAATGTGCATATTCTTATACCTAACAAATGGGTTGAGATTGTTGACATGTGTAGGTTGAAAGGAAGCTTCTAGAAGACCTTTATGTGGCACTTTAAGGCAAAAATCGAATTTGAGTGGAAAGAATCATGGGATCATGAGGATATGTGTCACATCTCCTAATTGTATTGTAACTCTAAGAAGACATGTGTCTTATCAGTTCCTATTTTGATTAGGACTCTAGAGGTAGAGGGAGAGATTCATGGACTTTCATTAATGAGATGGATTCTCATCTTTTTGTATAAATAGGAGATCTCTCTCCTTCATTTGTTAGCTTAGCTTATGAGAGTTAGTTCTTTAGCTTGGAGTCTGTAGTTTTTCCTGGATGGATTTTGAAAGCTTTGGAGAGATTTGTTTTTGTAATTTTGAAGAATTTGAATAAAGATTTGATGTTCTCAACATGGAAGGAGATGTGAAGTAGATGTCATGGAGCATATTAGAATGTAAGGTAGAGTAGATTTCATTTTGTAAATTTTGCTTTGATTTCATTATGTCATTTGATTGCTTTCAAGTTTGATAGATTAGATTTTTCATTCATGCAATTTTAATTCATGCAAGTGTGTTCAACCGGTTGATTGTAGATTAGTGATAACTATTGGCATATTTTCATCTTTTTGATAACTATTGGCATATGAGATCATCTCGTCCTTCCTGCTAACTTTTATTTTCTAGAGTTTAAATTCAGCACTATCCTTTTCAAATTGTGATTTGCTTATTTCTTTTTCTGCTAGTTAGATATCATACTACTCATCAATTTATGATTTCTTTCTGTGGTCAAATGACTATATCAGCAAAGAATCAGAGTATTACTACTGTGGTGTGATTTAGTTGTCATATTGCTTACTCATGGTTTCTTTCCATAAAGTAGATTGAGCTTAATGGTAAAGGACTAGAAGAGTTTAAGTAGTGTGATTAGTTCTTTTATGCAACTTACATTTAGATATCATATTGCTTGACATATTCATGATTACTTCCCCAAGGTAGATTGAGCTAAAGGGTAAAGGATTTGAAGAATTCAAGTAGTGTGATTAGTTTCTTTTTTGCAATTTATTTTCTTGAACAATTAGATATCATATTGCTTAACTTGTTTATGATTACTTCCCACCAGGTAGAATGAGCCAAAGGGCAAAGGATCTGAAAAGTTAAAGTAGTGTGAATTAGCTGCTTTGCTTTAAGTTTGAGTTGTTTTTCAAGTTTTTTCTTTCTTTTCATTTTCAGCAGCAAGGATATTGGGCCATTGTCATTAGTTCACTATTTGATGCATTTATTTTTCTCTTAAGAATTGATTTCAGTTTAGTTGTTTTAAAGCTTTCTTTTTAAGCACTTTCAAGTTTGAGAAAATCATTGTAGAAACCATCACCATCTATACTCCATACTTCACTTTCATCCTCGCCATCACACATTAGGGAAAGATAAATCCTAAAACAAACTAAAGTAAGAAAAAGGTTAACTAAGCACATATGGTGCACCACACTTCATCAGTTTACGATACCCGGATTGATAATTTATGTAGAGAAATTTAAGACGTTAAATTGACTAGACAGTACATTTGTGTCTCTCGACCCAGAAAAGGTAGAAAATGATACTTGAGAGAACCGATTGACCATTTCAGTGAAGGAGTACCTTTTTTGTAAATAGTTTGACCCAGCCTGAAAAATGGGTAAATGATGTTTCACAGCCTTTAGCAAGTTCAAAATGACAAGAGCTTGGTAATATTTTCGTGTTTAAACATTCAGAAGAGAGCTGAAAGCATACCCCCCATTTTTATTCTCTTTAACGAGTTAAAAAGGGAAAAATACTTAGCAATCTTTTCACTTATTACAAGTCAAAAAAGAGCTTAAAGGTGACTCGTCCTAGAGGAACGAGTGGTATAAGGGGTAGAAATTGGTTCCAACAATGGTGGAACTGCTCAAAACATGTAATGGTCAAGAGGTTGGCTAATAAAACCACTCATCGCTGCGGTCCCTCAAGAAAAGAAAAACAACCAAGTGAAAGCATATGATCAGCCAAAGATATGGTGGCGATGGATTGAAACAACCAAGGCTCATCTAGTAGAAATTAGCTGATAAAAACAACAATTGGGCATGGGTTCATTTTTACACAAGATTGAACCATGGAGAACTCTGTTTGGATTCGGTTTCATGTTTACACCATCTTGAAACGAAAAACTATGCTTGAGATAAGTTTGCATGCCCCCAGCATAATGACTCAATTTGAGGTACATGCCCCCCAAGCTTCATTTCATTCAACTAGGTGAATGGAATGAAGGTTCATGCTAGGATCCAGGAAAGACTCGACTAGGATTTTACGAAATCTTAATCAAAGAGTCTATTTGGAAAAGGGAGTTGTTTCATTTTTTAACGAGGTAGATACCCAAAGAAACTGTCCTCGGACTCCTTGATTCGTATTTTAACGAGCTTGACCCAAGACAAGGAACTATGCTCATACCCCTTGTTTCATTTTTTAATGAGCTTGACACAAGACAAGGAACTATGCTCCATACTCCTTGATTCATTTTTTTAACAAGGTTGATATAGGAACAAACTATCCTCGGAGATCTTGATTTATTTTTTAACGAGGTTGATACAGGACAAAGAACCATCCTCATATTCCTTGTTTCATTTTTTAACGAGGTTGACACAAGACTAGGAACTATCCTCACACATCTGTTCATGAACCATATGAGAACATGGTTCCTAAGAGGTCTTCACTAGATGGAGGAACCATGATATGGGAGGAATGCATGTCATTTAGTACCAAAGATAGATCAGGTTCCAATGCCTCTTCTACATAATGTACAATACCATCTGTGTGATCATTAGCAGATGTAGAGATGAAACAGGTAGCCACATAATTGACCTGTGGCGGGGAAGGTACTACTTGCAAACAAGAGCCGATAAGGGATGATAGTTGCAAAGGAGGCGTCTAGTGACCAATGAATAAGAGTTGATCAGTAGTCACAATTCTCCCTTCGTGCGGAAAACAACCCACACAGAAAAGCAAAGAAACAAGAGCTCCCATGACATAAACATAGCTGCATCCAAGGAGAAGATTGAAATTTAACAGACCTTGAACTACCATCACGTCTGTAGAGTCTCCAAAATGTATTCAAAATATCATCCACTTTCACCTTTATCACCACCATTTCACTCACATGTCACAACTCCATGACCATATAACCTTTGATTAGCCTCCATTTTCATAATTATATGGGTTACCTTTGTGTTTTCCAAAAGTTAATGATTTCTAATATTATAAGTGAATTAAATGGTTAAAATTTAGAAAAATGACATATACTTTCTAATACTTATAAGTGGCTTGAGTTTCATGTCATGTGTAGGTCATTTGGAAGCTTCCAAGGCACCCTTATGTGGTCTCCAATACTCAAATTCGAATTATCTTCAAGAAATGGAAGAAGATTTGGATATAGGTCAAAGAGGATATGTGTCTCATCATTACCTATTTGATTTGTAACTCTATGAGATTTTCTAGGGATCTAGGGAGAGAATAATGGATCTCCATTAATGAGGTAGCTTCTTAAGTTTTTGTATAAATATGAGAGCCTTCTCCTTTGAAAGGCATGTGTAATGTTGGGGAAATGCTCATGTTTTGAATATAGAATTAGGATTTGGCACCATGCTCATGAGTGATGTTCACCTTGATTTGGTTATGCTTGCATTTGGAGCCTCTCAACTTGCCACCTTTCATGCTTTTGGATTGGCCACCTACAATGTGTGAGATTTATTGTTTTTCATAGATTAAGATTTATTACTTTCATAGATTAAGATTTATTACTTTCATATCTTTTCCTGTGTGAGAGGTTAAGAGCGATTGTCTTTATTTGCTTTCTACCTAGAAGTTAAGAGCATTTTTTTTTTATTTTCTTTCATATCTTTTCTTGTGTGAGAGTTTAAAAGTGATTGTTTTCATTTTCCTTTCACCTAGAAGTTAAGAGTAATTTTTTATTTGCTTTCATATCTTTTCCTGTATGAGAGGTTACAAATGATTGTTTTTTCTTTCATTTCTGAAAGAGTGGTGTTCTTTTCAATTCCTGCAAGATTGAAATATTAATATTTCAATTCTGTGTGTTGTACTATAATTGTACTATAATTTCTTTTGAATTGAGTGCTGAATTAGAATAGGTGAATTTGGTTTTCCATTATTTGTTTTCGTAGTTAGATTGATCTAAATCGAAAATTAATTTCTAGCATATACAATGCACACACGCTTCGCAAGTTTTATGAGACCCCCGGGTTGACAATTAAATGATAGGTAATTAATTTTCCTCAGCATTTTGGCGTTGTTGCTGGGGAAGTGTGTATAGGAACTAGCTTTCAGTCTAGAGTTCATTTTTTTTCCTAGATGCATGATTAAAGCATGTAGATGCATAAATAATTTAGTTGCATATCATTTTAAAATAAATAAATAAATAAATAAAAATAAAAAAATCGATATTAACCATTTATGGACAAAGGATCTAGAATGTAGATTAAACATTCTTTGGAGCACAAGGACTACATTGAGTAATGGTGTCGAAACGTGACTGTGCCATGACATTCATTCATTCTTCAAGAGATCTCTGTGGCAAATCTAAAGGTTAAAACAATTTCTCATGCCCTCATACACAATCAGGTACATTTTGCAAATTTGGATATGAACATTTTAAATTGTAGAATCTGTAAATGGCTCCATTGGAAATATTCATATACTT
The DNA here is from genome assembly GCA_000404065.3 of Pinus taeda. Taxonomy (NCBI): domain Eukaryota; kingdom Viridiplantae; phylum Streptophyta; class Pinopsida; order Pinales; family Pinaceae; genus Pinus; species Pinus taeda. The sequence goes on along the minus strand of APFE030032319.1, from coordinate 168,973 downwards.
AAAAAATAAATAAAAAAATTTCTTTCAAGTAGATAAAATAGGAAAAATAAAATCAAGCTTGATTGCATTTTTTTTTAAGTTCTTGATTGCATTTTTTTAAGTTTTTAAACTTTAAAATCTTTTAGAATTTTATTTATTTTCTTGCATTTTTTTATATTTTTTCATTAACATCACAAATATTTTCAATAAAAAAATTCATGTTTTGATTTTTAAAAAAAAAAAAAAAAAATCATGTTGGATTTTCAACAAAAAAAAAACATAACGCAACAAAAAAAATATTCTTCATGTTTTTTAATAAGGGAAATGCAAATTTTTAAATAAAAATGTAAATTGCTTTTTTAAGAAGAATTGACAAATTGACAAATTTATAGCTAGCTCTCGTGCGACCTATAAAAAAACAAAAAAACAAAAAAAAAACAAAAAAAAAACAAAAAAAAAAAAATCAATTGCATTAGCTTAAAAATCAAAATCCAAAATTCATCATTAAAAATAAAAAATAAAAAAATAGATCTTGCTTTAAATTGCTGAATATATTTTCCCTTTTTGAGGAGCTGCTGAAACACTAGTTTCTGCAGCCAAGCATGTTTTGATCTATATCACCCACGTGAGAGCCATCACGATCTGATAATATTGGTAATCTACTGCCAATATGCACTGAGAGAAAATGCCACTTCAATGTTTGATCTATCCACAAGGTTTCCCTATTCTACGCTTTTAATTAGCTGTAGGATTACTTGGTAGGAAAACTTTTCCTTTTCTTTGTCTTACTTGGCCTAAACTACCATCTCTTCTTACACTCACATCATGAATGTTAGCTAAAAGAGACATTTGAAACATTATCTATGGTAATCTATTAACATGATTTGATGGTATATCGGAGCAAGAAATTGTTGATCACCGAAAGATGAGTTGACCAACGACACAAAAGGAGAACCAGCAAGCCCTTCACCCTTAAAAACCAATGTGTCATTTCCCACACACTAACTTGATCCCGCTCTATAACCAATGAAAGATTCAAAGTGGCAACATGTTTAGTATATAGAGACAGATGCATATTGACCATTCGTATGAATTGAGACTGGAAATGAAATTCTTATTTCAATAGCAGAAACAAATATGCGTATTTCTCTTGTGTCATTTTGTTGGGGAGAATAGTGAAATATAGATTTTATTTACTTCATTTAGGGTTTCAGGATACTTGATGAAGGCAATTCAACATTAAACTCTTCAATGAGGTCACGAGGAAATTCTGATCAGAATCCCACTAGCGTTAGAAGCAGTTACCTGAACCAGAGGAAATGTGTAGCAGCTTAAAAAAGTCATTTTTAAAACATGATTTCTAGTCAATGAAAACAAATTTCAAAAAACTAAAACGTGGGCTTTTCTCAGAACGAGGTCAATTATAAAACCAGGAACGATTTTCTCAAATTTGTAACTGAATGGGAGATATTCGAGGTTCTCTGGAGCCTTATGTGTGAAATTACGTGAGAAAAAAACAGTTTTTAATTAATGCACAAAGACAGTAGTTGTGACCATGCAAGGTTCAAATCCGATTTTGGGATGCTATGGTGGTTTAAGAAATCAGGATTGTGATTTGTTGTCACTAAAATTCAGGGATTTGCTGCCACATAAGAAAAACATGTAAAAAAGAGTGACAAAGGAGGACGTGAGCTACACAATGGGATCTGAGTGTATTCAAACTCAGTGACATGAATTATCAATTTCCTTGCATTGTGCATGCTATTTGTGGCCGTGGGAGGCAGATATTATTTCTCACTTATACGGGGATGAGATCTCTGCATCATATTTCATTTTGTTTGTTTCAGACTCGCTAAAAATGGCATTGCGAAGCTTGGAAAATGTGATTCGCTTCACCACCCCTTCGATCTCGGCGGGCGGAAGCTTAAAAGTTTTTATTAAGACATCACTCTCTATTTAAAATTAATCCTCAAGGATACATCTACCAATGTTGTTGCCATCACACCAAAGAGGAATGAAGATTGATACCAATAGATGACATTGTCAATATATTATTGATTGTCATGTTTGTGGGGATCATAATTCAGTTCTTCTCATGCTGGTTCGACATCTGAACATTGTTGAACTTTACATGGTTATGGAAAGCAAGATGAAGATTTATTTTGTGATAGAATATGTCAGAGGCAGAGAGCTTTTCAACAAGCTCGCTAATGGCAGATTAAAGGAGGATGTTGTGAAGAAATATTTTCAGCAATTGATGAGTGCCATTGATTTTTTTCCACAACCGGGGGGTTTACGACAGCGATTTGAGGTTAGAAAAGCCATGTTATTATTTTTCACATATGGAAACGTTTTATATATACATGGAAATTTTCGTGGTTTTTATGTTTTGTTTTGTTTTCGTTTTTTTTTTTGTTTGGTGATTTATGTTTTTGTTACATAGTGTTTTTAAATAAAATGTTATATATTTGTAATGTTTTACTTTTGTTATGTTTGTTATATTTTGTATTAATGAAATATAATGTTTGTATATATAAGTTTGTACATGTGTTTTTCTTTTTTCTTTTTTAATACATATGTTATGTTTTATGATCAGTATGTTTACTATTTCTTTTTTCTATTTCATTTTTTTTAATTTTGTAAATATTTCATTAGTTTTTTTTTTTAAGAAAATTGCCATGGAAAAATTATTATAAAAATTTGACGTGAATTCATTTCATGACTGGATGAAAGTAAAGAAAAAAGGCGGGGGTGGGGGAACTTTGAGATGATTCACTTACACATCTGTCGAAGCAAGAAAAAAAAATATATTAAATTACAAAAAATAAAAAATAAAATCGTTCTATTTGCTAATTTTTCTGGAAGAGGTATTGATCAATTTGAAGATTGGACTGGTTATTTGTTCATAACAAAAATGTATAGTTGTGTGTACTTAACTATTTGTTCAAGATTTTAGCTTTAGAAATTGTGCAATTCTGCAGCTGAACAACAATTTTGTAGCTGAACCACAATTCTGCAGCTCTCTATTTAACTCAATGATCTATTTGTCAAGAATGCATTCTAATCAGAAAATCATGATCAAAATTTATTGGTTTTGTCTAATGATGATGTTTTCAAGCATGATGAAGGAAAGAAGAAGAACTATGAAGGTGCTTCATCTGCAAGATCGATTGATGAATTTTTTATTGAAGATTCTTTTGTAGGAATCATTAAGAATTTGCAAATAATAGTTCTTTATCTTTATAAAATGCTATGATTCAAACATAAATGGAGGAAATTGTTTACCTGTGCATACTGTCAACTTATTACAAATTGGATTTATAATCGCAATTGTGAAATTGGTCTAACCATTTGAAATGAAAATACGTCATGACCCTGTCAATTATGCAAATTTTTCGTATGTACCTAGGGAAATTGATCACTTCTCTTTGAACACACTTGCATTTGTTGTAATGTTAGTGCCATATTTATTTTCAAGTTCCAAGGCAATCGAAGAATTGAAGGAAGCCAATTATGCATGATTGGTTTTCTACGACGAATTTCAAGAAACATAAACCAGTTAAATCCATTTCTATCATTCGTAAATGCCATCATTTTTCCTCTCCAAACTCACAAGCTATCCAAGCATTTTTGTTAAGCATTGTCATCTCCATTTTCCTTGCAAAGAGTCACATGTTTCCTCCACATTTTCCATTTACATTTTCCATTCACATTTTTCTTAATTTCCATTCATAGAGACATTCAACTCACTTACATGTTGGTTTGTCCTTTTTCTTTCCGTTCGCTTGTTTACCCTCTTGTCATTTTTCATTCCGTTAAATAAACCTTGATCCACTGCAAAATTTTCCATCCATAGTCTCTCCAAAATCATTATTCCATACTCACATTAAATGATGGGGGATTCATAATGCCTCCCTTCTAACAAGTATTGGCCTATCGACATCAGCACATTATCTAGGTTCAGGGCTAAAGTCTTTATTAGTACCTTGAGGCTTGTATGCATCAATGACAAGTTCTCTCACCGACAATCATGGGAATACATCAATGTCCTTGAGCGTTGGATCATGCAAGTGGCTCAACATGAGCTCATCTATGCACACTTCACAAGTTGTACTTAGGTAACTTGGAACTTGTTGACATTGATGGTGGGTTTGCCTCGCATTGGTTAACAACATTCATCAATGGTCGGTAATCCAATGACTTCTCTTCATGCTCGACAACAACACATTTATTTGCATGATTAGAATTGTACCATCGGATTTTGTAGCAGGTGAAGACTGTATCATTTCAGCATTTTGCAGCAGATATAGCAGATTTAGAAACAACAATAAAGGCTCCACTTTCACCACCCCATCCACTATTTATGCAACCAAGAAGTAGATAAAATTATACATTCTATTCCATGATCCAGTAGCAGTTACAACTTCTCTACATATGCATAGTTTGTCCACTTCCTAGGTAAGTAAAGGTATGTTATTTTCTAGCTTTTAATCATAGAATTCCTTGAATACTGAAGTTATAATTTTTGGAAAATACTTCACCATATTCCTTTCTCATTTGAAAAAATCATAAACACCTTTAGTTGGGGGGAACGGACATCCATTTATTATCGCATCCATATCACTTCATTACATCCTAACACCTTGTCCTAATCATTATGATTGCATTATGGTTCAAAAGTTATGTGATTTGCAAATAAATGCATAAATGATGAGCATATTATATGGCTGATTTATGATTCTTAAACATGTTCAATAAATCTTGATGCAACAAAAAGTAACAGGGTATTGAAACACAAGAACCAATACCAATTAAGATTTGGTTGTCACACAAGAACCAGCCAAACATGGTGCAATTCAATGTATGGCAAGGAATACTTTGCAAAACGAAATAAAATTGTCCAATACTATCAAATACAAAGTCTAAGGACATATGATATAAGCTAAGCTCATTAAAAAGCAAATCATGATTAACAAATGCAGTAGATTGCATGAGGAAATGCAATAGCATCAGTTGGGGGGAATGTAGAGTCTCCAAAATGTATTCAAAATATCATCCACTTTCACCTTTATCACCACCATTTCACTCACATGTCACAACTCCATGAACATATAACCCTTGATTAGCCTCCATTTTCATAATTATATGGGTTACCTTTGTGTTTTCGAAAAGTTAATGATTTCCAGTATTATAAGTGAATTAAATGGTTAAAATTTAGAAAAATGACATATACTTGCTAATACTTAAAAGTGTCTTGAGTTTCATGACATTTGTAAGTCATTTGGAAGCTTCCAAGGCACCCTTATGTGGCCTCCAATACTAAAATTAGAATTATCTTCAAGATATGGAAGAAGATTTGGATAAAGGTCAAAGAGGATATGTGTCTCATCATTACCTACTTGAGTTGTAACTCTATGAGATTTTCTAGGGATCTAGGGAGAGAATAATAGACCTCTATTAATGAGATAGTTTCTTATGTTTTTGTATAAATAGGAGAGCCTTCTCCTTTGAAAGGCATGTGTAAAGTTGGGGAAATGCTCATGTTTTGAATATAGAATTTGGATTTGGCACCATGCTCATGAGTGATGTTCACCTTGATTTGGTTATGCTTTCATTTGGAGCCTCTCAGACATCTCTCATGATTTTGGATTGGCCACCTACAATGTGTGAGATTCATTGTTTTTCATAGGTTAAGATTTATTACTTTTATAGATTAAGATTTATTTCTTTCATATCTTTTCCTGTGTGAGAGGTTAAGAGTGATTGTCTTTATTTGCTTTCTACCTAGAAGTTAAGAGCAATTGTTTTTATTTGCTTTCATATCTTTTTCTGTGTGAGAGGTTAGGAGTGACTGTTTTTATTTGTTTCTACCTAGAAGTTAAGAGCATTTGTTTTTATTTTCTTTCATATATTTTCCTGTGTGAGAGGTTAAGAATGATTATTTTTGCTTTCATTTCTGAAAGAGTGGTGTTCTTTTCAGTTCCTACAAGATTGAAAATTAAGATTTCAATTCCGCATGTTGTACTATAATTTCTTTTGAATTGAGTGCCGAATTAGAATAAGCGAATTTGGTTTTTCATTATTTGGTTTTGTAGTTAGATTGATCTAAATTGAAAGTTAATTTCTAGCATATACAGTGCACGCACGCTTCACAAGTTTTATGAAACCCCTGGGTTGACAATTAAATGATAGGTAATTAATTTGCCTCAACAACTTCTATATAGACGGTCTTTCCTCCCAAAGTAATAGGGAACTTCGGAAGGATCCCTTAGGGCTGACTGGTTCCTCCACTAAAAGCCAACAAATTCTAGGTGACAGGCACAAGCTGTGGAGAACCCAAAGCTTTCCAAGTAGTAGAAGACATGATGCTAACAGACACGCCTTCATCTAATAAAGTGCCATGTATTAACATACTATAGGCTTGTACTGTGATCTGGAAAGGCACATAATATGGAAGGTAGAATGCAGTCAATCGGCTAGAATCAAAAGAAACAACAAAACTACTTGGTGGGAGTATCATATTTTGCCTCCATGCCTTGCAGGAGAAGGAGAAGGACTCACCTGAACAACTGGGACGGGAGGGTCACTCTTCGATTCATGAGAATTTGAGGAGATGAGAAGAACATGAGCAGTATGATCACTACTCTCTTCGGGAACAGAGTGAACAACTAAAGGTGGAGCCAAGTCGAAACTCTTTTTGACCAATGGTTGGTCAGGACTAGACATAAGAGAGTCTCACTTCGAAAGAGCAAGATGAGCAAGAGATGAATCCAGGTCAATCTGTTTACCAAATGGGAGAGGGTCAGAAGAAAGCCTCTGATAACCAACAGGAAGTTGGGGTTGAGGAGCTACAAAGTTTTCCAAAACTTTGGAAGCTTTATCCATAAGAGGACAAAGGTGAAGAAGAGGCTCTCCTTCACATAACCTACAAGGGAATCTAATCTTCCCTTTCTTCTTACCATTGATAACCGAGGGTACAACATCGACATGATCTCCAGAGGTCACTGGGGATGGTCAATCTAGATTTTTAGACCATACCTCTAAGACTCTGGGAATGCCATGACAGTCTCGAAGGAGATGGTCTCCCTTACATAGTCTGCAAGGGAATTTTACCTTCTGCAAAGGATCGGAAGGTTTTTTGAAGTGAAGTCCATTTGGAGTAACAACTGCACGGTTAACCTCTTGCTTATCAGACTTCTTCTTCTTCTTCTTAGCCTCTTGGCTACTGGATTTCAAACTATCACCGGGTGAAGTAGAAGAGGAAGAGGAAGAAATAGGGGAAGAACGTGAGAGGTCAACTTTAGGATCAACGTGATGTGATTCAAATGAAGGAGATATTTTCACAGGAGTCGAGACACTCGGGACCACCGAGGTCGAAAATAACCAGACATGTAAACCAATGGTTAACCCAGGGAGGGACAACGTTGCCATATAAGGAGAACCAACGTTTCCAAAAGAAGGAAAAGGACCAGGATTCCCATCCGAGGGGAATCCTTGATTGGTAGACTCTAGAAATGTTTCCATTGGAATCGACCGTAAAGAATCACTAAGGAAGATAACTTTAACCAGTAATATTTCGTGGGAAGTTAATTTTAGAACACTGAAACAAAACTTTGCCTTTTCATGTTTTAAGAGTCAAGAATAGGGAAAAATGTGATTCTAGTCGCTTTCAAAGTTAACGAGCTCGAAAGGACACTCGATGATATTTTAAATTTAAAGAGTCAAAAAGACCAAAATGACTACTGAGGATAATCTAGGCAAAAGGATTACCAGGTAACTGTGAACTGCAAAATACCTCTTGGTGAACGAAGAAGTACGAGCAAGAAATCTCCCCATGTGTTGTGTTCGGTGTATCACATTTACAAGGTGGTAGATTCGACTTCCTATGGATAAAGGATTGCAGACCTAGCAACGTCTCCCTTTATACACTCGATGGTACGAGGAGCACAGTTCGTACTAGTGTTATCTAGTGCCTAAGTGAACGACAACTGCTAGGTTTTAAGATGTCGTAACACGTCTCTAGCCTAGACCTTCTAAAATCTGATCCTTAGATTTCAATGCTTCTTTAGGTTAATTTGATAAATTTTAATGGTTGATCTTGAATTAGGTTTCAATTACAAGGCCCTACCGCTGTCATCTGACAAAACTCCTACATGCAGTTATATGAGAAAAGAGATCTTTGTCTTCGATGAAAGTTAACACTAATTGAGAGATAGGGAACAAAGAATCAATGCAACAATCAAAGAATGAAATATTTCTCTAATAAATCTCCTAAATGCATTGAATCTTCCGTTAACAACAAAATAAGTTCCATTTCATTTCCATGCCTATGATGATGCAATTCTAGCTTCTCAATAATGCTACTAATGCAATATTTTCGCTTAAGTAAACTAGAATGATGTTCTCCTTTTCATAAAATGCAAAATGAATCTTTTACATAACGCACTTTAATGAAACTTTCACAATTAACATAGTTACTGATCAAACGAGAAAGTGAACTGGTACCCGTTTTTTTGAGGTAGCAAAAAATCACCTGATTTTGAAAAGTGGTGATGCCAGAATACCTTTTTTTTTAGCATATTTTTAGCACTTTAATGTTTCTTATGTATCAAGTATGAATATTTTGTTTTCGATGTTAGTGATTTTCATGTTGATTTTGAAAAGTGTTCTTGCAACATCAACACATTTTTTTAAATGTCAGTGATTTTCATGCTGATTTTGGAAAGTATTGATGCAACATTAACACATTTTTTTAGAGGGCCTATTTTTTACAATTCAAATTTTTTTATGTATCAAGTGTGAACATCTTTTTTTGTTAGTGATTTTCATTTTGATTTTGAAAAGTGTTGATGAGCATCAACCCTTTTTGTTTAGAAGGCTTAGTTTTTACACTTCAAATTTTCTAATGAATTAAGTATGGATAATTTTTTTTAAGTGTTGGTGATTTTCATATTAGTAATTTAAACATAAAAATAAAAATAACAAAAAAAAACAAACTACAAAACAAAACAAAACAAAACAAACTCGTAAAAAACAAAACAAAACAAAAAATAATTGAATAAAAAAATTAATGGAAAACAACAAAAAAAAAAAATTAAAATGAAACATTCTAAAAAAATCATATATTATATATATAGTATAATTATATATTATATATATAATTATAATTTAAGAAACAAAATTAAATATTATATTGAGAAAAAAAAATGTAATTTAAAAAAAAACTTCAATAGAAAAATAAAAAACTTAAAATAATTATGAAAACATTTAATAAAAGAAAAAATAAGAAAACAAATTAAAAATAAATCAATTAAACTAAAAATTTTTAAAATATTATTTAAAATTAAATAATTTAAATAAAAACTCTATTTTATTGAAATTAACAAAATTATAGTATATATATATATATATAATAATAATATATATATATATATATATATAATGATAACCAAAAAAAATTATTATGAAATATTATATATATATATATATAATATATAATATATATATTATATATAATATTATATATTCAATAATTTTAAAAAAACGAACAAAAACAAAATAAATTAAATTAAAAAATATTAAATTTAAAAAAAAAAATAAAAATAAAAAAATAAAAAATCTACCCCTGCCCCCTTACTCGACCCAACCCCCTCGCTCCACCCAACACCAACTAGACTCAGCTCCTCCTCACCTCCTCCTCCCTAGCCCCCCTCCTCCCCTCTCCTCACTACCCTTGCTCACCCCAGTTGCTCCATCCCCGCAGCCCTCACCTGCCCCTCCGCTACGCCCACGCCTCCCCTTCTCCCTCAGCCCTCGGCCTCTCCACCAGGCCCTCTCTACCCGCCCGAGCCCCCAGTTGCTACCCAAGAGACCACTCGCTGGGAGCCCGGGCAGGTGGGGTTGCTGAGCATTGACCACGGGCCAATACTTCCAACCCATATTGCGCAAGAATATATGTTGCCTCGGAAGCCTCTATCGCAACGTTACAAAAAAAAGGAAATTGAAATTAAATATGCGGCTAAGAGTAAATTCCTATCACATAATTCCAATCTACTCTCATTTGAAAAATTCACCAACTTCAAGTGCACTAATTGTTTCTTCTTGCTCACGTCTCTGCTCCCTCATGTAGTGATCAGCTTCGCTTTTAGCTGCAAGATACCTGCAAAACCAATTTAAACGTTTCATCAAATACGATTTCCATGGAAGCAATGTCATTTTTTAAAAAAGTATTGTTCATGTAGACAACGAAAACTAAGGTTATCCTTCTTTTAATCAAAACTTTTTTAAAATAGCATGATGTGTTCAGATTCAACCATTGTAAGTATCGTCAAATTTAAATTTTGGACTACAAATTTTCTTATAATATGGTGTAAAAGCTTCATCATTTATTTATTTAATTTTTTTTTCTTTTTTTTTTT